>JALIRH010000002.1:58498732-58666232 GCA_023055505.1 Callipepla californica brunnescens | reverse complement strand
AGTGTAACAAGACAGTCAAGAATCAAGCATTCTCTACGCATTCTGTACACTGTAGTGACGAGAGTCATTGAGGAGCAAGTATGGAGGAGCACAGAGGAGAAAGCATGCAGTGCTTGGGGTACTGCATCAGGATTTGGGTCCATCTCTTCAACCTCTGGAGATGTCTGAATGAACATGGGTGTTCATAGCTAAAAGCAATGCCTTTCAATGCCTTGCAATAGCTCAAACTAACCACTAACCCATGCACTATGCTGTTTTTTCATAGAACTGGGAAATGGTATAATTTATACTATTGTATATATCCATGACTAAAAATTTTCAGTAGCCAAATCAATTAGTGTCTACACCATCACACTAATTTAAACTGCAACAGTTTTGTTTCTGTATGAGTTTTTATAATTCTCAACCAGATAGTCACTGTATTCAAGGAAATTTCATATCATACGATAAAGTTAATATTGGTATGATTTTCTGAAGAGAACTGTGGGCAATATACAAGTCTTAATGCCAGAAGCAAGAGATTTAAAATAAATGGAGAGACAAAAACTGAATATCCACTCACACTGAAGAGAATAAAGCAAGAAATAGGAAACCAGATTGCATACGGTAAGCAAGTAGAACCAGAAACAGCAAACCATTTATTCCCAGTTATTGCTGTTATGACATATCTTGAAACATATAGAAAAGATGAGGAAGAACATACTGATGAGTAACGATGTACCAACTTTTAATCTCCCCAGCTTTTTCATTCTCCAAAGTGTTCTTCCACTTAATATTTTCTACGTCAAAGTCAGAGGGAAGATTATACCACATTTCATAGTTTTATAAATATCTTCTACCTTTCTGGTTTGGTTGTGGAAAATTCCAATTCTCTGATGAATAATCCAATGATTATTACTATATAGCACTGCCTGAATACCTGCAGAAATAGCACTCTCATTTAATTCTGTTAATTTTAGACAAAGTATTTAATGTTTCAGACATTCTCATTATGTCTCAAAAAAATCCTAATCAAAGAAAATATCTTTTCCTATATATCCATCCTTACTGGATTTGTGCTTTGCAAATGGTTATAGTACAACAAGCCACTTATCAAACAAGTTATTTACATGTGCTAACTAAAAGTAATTAAGGCATCCATTCCCTTAAAGATGACATTCTAACTCCTCCAAACTTTTTAAAAAGAAAGGGTGTTTTTTTTTTTCAATATTTAAAAGAAATGTAAGCATACAGATCTTGCATCTTTCTTTTTGTTTGTTTGATTTAGTACATACAACACATGCTAGGATTACTTGTTTAACTTGTTAGTGTTTTCTTTTATCTATTTAAAATAGAAAAATGCTGATTTTCTCTCTTCAGCAGAACTTGCAGCAGAGAAATTGAAAAAATGTACTTTACCTTTAAATTCTTTATTAAATTCCTGTATGTCAGCTGACTGCACAATTTGTCTATTTAATAACTGCAGGCTAGACAAAGGTCTATCAAGTCCAAAAAAGATTCTTGTTGACTGCAGGAGTCAGCCAGGGACCTTTGACTGGTTTTTGTTTAAAATTTCAGGTAGTGGCTACCGGGACATTTTTTAATTGCATTTCATGGCTCTCTTCATGGAAATGTTTTCTGGCAATCTGTTGGGAATATTTATTCACTAAAATTCCTGTAGCTTGGCAAGCGTGGAAACGTGGCATTAAATGTAGAAACTTTAATTTTCATCTCATTAAAAATACATTGAATTGAATACTAATTATATAAAATAAAGATTACGTATTCACATTAACTCAGAAAGATTATGCCATATTTATAGAAATATATCCTGTTTATTTCACATTTAAGAATTAAACATTTATTAGTAAAAAAAGTTAAGAATTTGACCTTCTTAAGTAAATAAAAAATAGTAGAAAATTTCAGGGAAAAAGAAGATAAATTTTTACTTCCCTGTACATATATCAAGAAAAAAATGTACAAAGATGTTGCTTTCTCCCTACAGTTTTGTAGGTCTGCAGCCACAAATTCCTTTTTAATTACAGGTGATGGTACTCAGGAAACACAGTGCTTCCTCCTGAATAAGAGATTCCAAAAATAGTGACAGGAGGCATTTAAAAAGGCATTTGTTTTATTCTGGTGTTATCTTTCCATCTTGCTATCCATTGTGATTGCTCAAATATGTTGGATATTCCTCAAGGCAAACACTAACATCTGTTCCTGCAATCCTTTCCCAAGCAAAGATATTAGAGATTTCAGCAGAGATTTTCCCCAGGGAATAACTTCACACTTGGGGCCAGGTTAGTTAGATAATTTAGGGTGTGATCTATAATGTGTGGAAATCCAGAAGAAATTGAGAAAGATTCACCAGCAGTTCGCAACTGGCTTTATCTTGCATTGTTAGAGTAACAAGAGTTTTTATTGCTGACTTTAATCACAGCAACATCTGGTTCTAGGCACAAAGTTAAAACTGTATGGGATTTCCCTCAGACGCAACAGAAATCTCTCCAGGCTTCAGTGGGATAATGCATATGATAAAGACAAGCAGAGCTGGCCTTTAGAAGACAAAGGACAAAATTTCAAATCTTAATATCAATATTTTTTAAAGAGAAAACATTATTTTCTTTTTTTTTTTTTCTTTTGAAAGCTCACCTAACTGTAAATTTATGTGTGAAAATAATTTCCATTTTAGGAGATTAACGCTATATCAGCAGAAATGGTTGACCTATATTTCCTTTTTCTGATTCCACTGCAAATGAGCCTGAACTTCTTATGTTCAGGACAGTTTCCATTGCTGCACCATAAAACAGTTGCTTTTTCTCTTTGCAGTGAACTTCTTCATTGCTTTTACGCTGTCAGACAAGTTAAAAATAAAGACTCAATTATAAACAAAGTAAGAAATAAAGATGTATAAGGATGAGAACTTCACTTTGTTATATGTACAATGAAAGTGTCAGGTGCTGTATCTCATATCTCTTTTTCTTCTTAGTTGATGGGCATCACTAAGCTCCCCTAGATAGATAGTACAATTTATGTGAAATGATGACTGCTGTCACTTAAAAAATAGGTGATTTAGCTTATAACCATACTTAGGTCTCTGAAAACTCCTGTCTCTCAAATAACCCAACAAGCACAGCTGTTGTCAAGAGACCTTTAAAATTCTAGCTCTTTGAGATCCTTATCATACAGATGTGGACATGGTAATGTCTATATTTTAAAAAATCACTTAATAGTTGATATGCATTATCTCTTCTTATTCCTTATCACTTCAAGACTGGAAATCCATCTGCAATCAAAATAGTTCTGATGATTTCATATTCTTCAGTGGTCTCCATGGGGTATATAATTCACATGATGATGCTGGTTATAATTTGTGCCTCTTAGATCCAATGGCAGAGAATTATTTAAATATAATAATGGCTAACTAAATCAGACACCGTTTTGGACTTATTTTGGATTCTGGTACTATTTTGTGAAGTCTTTGACATACTGCCATCTCCCATTTTGTTTGCTGATAAAACTAGTAGCAGTGTATACCAATCACAATAAATTAAGTTGATGAAAGTTATGCGAGAGCACTGCATATGCTTGAGTTAGTTAAACAGATGGATAGCTGTTTCATCATAAGTTGGTATTTGACAGCAAGTGCTGGTTTAAGCTGTGTGAAGCTATAGCTGGTGATAATGTCCCAGAGGACACTGACTGTCTTAAATTTCCAGTAGAGGACAATGTCCATGAAGGTTCATATCTCCCCAAATGATTCAGCCTTCCTGCAAGGCTTCAGAGTGGAACCACGGCATGAGTTTTTGTCCAATTCTTTCTCTATACTTCAGAGTAATATAGAGTGAGATGAGCCTGGAAGTCAGAAGTATCAAGCTATATGTCTATGATACTAGTTCTCTGTCTTTTTCTCTGTGTCTTGGTTTTCTTCTCTGTGAAGTACAGCTTCAGTTTCCACCAATTCCACAGGCTGTAGACCAACTCTATCACAGTAGATTTTTAGTCACTTTAAGTGACACATCAGGGGAATAAACTGGCTTCTCACTCTGCTGCAAGAGAGTGTTTTGTCTTGTCTAACGCAAGAGGTGTATTATGATTGGTTTGAACCCACTACCCATTTGAAGCAGTTTGCCTCCACTGAAGGAAGCCAAATTAAATTGAACTTTGCTTCTTGTAGTCGTTTTATAAGAGGAGAGGTGGATGACACTCTGTGCAAAAAGATCTGAGAGATTTAGAAAGAAAATCATCTCTTTATAATCTTTCAGAAACATTTAGTGTTATTAGAAAAATAATATTTTCCTTATGCACAAGAACATGGGTATAAAATTTAGATGGGTGTTACCTAATTCTTATGGATTAATATAGATTTTTTAAAACAAAATGAGACAAAGTGTCATTTATTTCAGTGGAAACTTTCACGGACATCCTGAAAGGAGTGTTCTCTATCTAAAAAATAGAAAATCATTTTATTACAAAATTAAAGTTTTCAAAAATTTCACACACAGCATTAAAAGCCCTACTAGTATCAAAGATAAGATGCCAAACTCACACTTGATTCCTCTTCCTTTCCATCTCCCAAATACGTGAAGACATACAAACACAGGCAGAGTGTCACTGTATTGCTACCTTCACCTTCAGTAAAGTAATTCTTCCCATTTCCAGAACAGGCAATCAGCCACAATGCAAGAATCACATATGACCATGCCTGTTTCTCACATAACACTCATGGCAAGGCACATCAGGAAATAAATATAGTAAGCTTGACAAATATCTGCACAGTAAGAGCATGAATCACTTAACTCTGTAAAGAACAAACTGGAAAAAAGTACAGAAATCTCCCACGCAGATTTGGAAAAATCCCTTGTAGGTCAGTAAACCAATTGGTTGCCATTAAACTAATCCAGTGCCACACAGGCTGACAACTCTGTTCCTTCACCTTGCAGAGTCTTTGCTGAAGGAGAAATATACTATGACTTTTTTTTTTTTAATATATTTTTATCATAAAAATTATCTTTAATGTTTTAAAATCTGTTCAACCCTACAAAGCCTTTGCAAGTTACTGTTGTTTTTTTTTAAAGCATTCAAAATGAAAGTCTTAAGAAAACACATGTTGGAACAGCAAAGCTTATAGAGTTACAAAATACATCAAACCACACAAGTGAATAATTTAATCTACAACTGCACACTTTTATGACCTGTTCAATCACTTCTGATTATCACAGTATCTCATTTCCACTGTTTCTCTCAAGTCCAATGACACAAAAGAGTGCTCCACTCAGTCCTGGGCTTGGGTGCTTGCAGCAAGCACTGTGTGACACGCCGCTCTCAGCTGCTCCTGGTCCCCAATAATTAGCCTGCTATGGCAGCTACCTCTTGTGGTTTTGCCTGTGAGAGACATTTGACACGGCAGACATCAGAGGGATTTTTCAGGAGGCTCTTGTGGCGTCCGAATGGCTCTTAATTAACCACTTAGGTATCCTCGTTCACTCTCCTGCTTGGCACTTTCCAAATGGTAGGGGTTGCACTGTGGATCTAAACACCGGGGAAGCATGCTATCAAAAGATCTTGTAAATGAAGGCTTGTGTAAATTATTTTTAATGATTCCCTCCTGGCACATCATTATGTTTGTAGTTACACACAGGCACTTCAGAGATGGCTCGTCTTCCGTAAGGTCAGCTGCAGGACCACCATAACTAGCTGCAGTCAGTAAATGGCTTATTAATTAGCACAGTGATTTTACATTGCTAAGAGCTCTGATGTATGGAGCTGGAATTGTAATTGTGTAGGATCGAAATAATAAGCCATCTCAGGGCTCCTTATGCAAATTGCCATATTATAAAATCATTACCTATCTAAACACTGAGTTTTAATAAGAATTACAATGATGAATTTTATGATAATTGACACTCAAATTTTAATCTCCTGGATTTTTATCATTTTGGTGGTTAAAGTGTGTTTCTAATTAAATGTTGCTTAAAATGCAAAGGATTGTTTAACAATTCTATTCAGTTCTTCTAGTTCAAATCAGGTTATTCTCTTTGGTCGCAGAAGATAGGCCTTCTTAGTAATAGGTATATGACATTATGTATTACTTGTAGAGTAAGATGTTTAATCTTTCTTTTTTTTTTTAACAGTTATGATTTTGATGGCACTATATTGTCAACTGTGAGATAGAGCCTATTGCAAGTCAGTGGGTCTGGCTACCATAATAAAGATGACTAAAAATAAAAAAGTTAAAACCTAGGGAAAATTTTTAATGCTTATTACATTTATTAGATTTTTCCTTCTTAATTTAGAATCCCAAGTGCTTTAAACAGAACTCAAATAGTTTTACTTTTAGAACTACAAGCCAAGTTAACAAAATTCAAACTACAATTTACTTTGATAGCATAGTGCAAAATACCTAAATCTGATCATTAAAATTTCACAACTGTATTTTCAGTCTGATTTTATTTACACATGACACTGCTTGTTTATCTTTCAATTTTTTTTCTTCTGTACAAATAACTGCTTTGAAATAGATGCAAATAAAGAACAGACTGAACATACCTCATTCCAGCCCTAACATAAGATCCTGCAATGCTCAGAAATTCCTAGTAGAAATCTGCACACATTAACCATACATGTTAGCAAAAGGAACTAAAAATTGTCAGAACTGAAAATGTTTTATCCTGTAAACCAATTATTCCAATATAGAAAAGAGAATGGCCTTAAAAGAAAAAACAATAAAACAAACAAACAAACAAACAAACAAACAAAAAACATCAGGTCAAATGAAAAGTAAAAGATTGGTTAAAGAATGGTTGTACCAACTCATACTAGAATTTCATGGTATATTGTACTTACATGACACGGTTTTGATAGGGAGGAGCTGTGCAAGAGTGGGCTCTGTGATCAGAGCCTAGAAGTTGCAACATGTCATATCAGAACCAGCTCCAGCTGCTCCAACAGGGACCTACTACTGCCAGAGATGAGCCATGAGCAATGCTGGGTGTGTCACTGGGAAGGCAGATAGGACATTAGGAAAATCTGAGAGAGGAGTGAGAAAATATGAAAGAATTGGCCCTGCAGACACCAATGTCAGTGCAGAAGGAGAGCAGGAGGTACTCCAAGTGAAGAGCAGAAGCTCCCTGTAGCCAAGGAGAGGCACATGGTGGAACAGAATATGACCCTTCATCCCCTAGCCACCACACAGAGCATATCTCCCTGTGCAGCCATGGAATAGCCCACAGGGCAGCAGTAGATGAGACCAGAAGGATCTGCAGCCCATGGAGATAAGACAACAGTGAGGCAGGAGGGATGGGATAACTGCTCCCCATACGTGTCTGTGTGGAGCAGTGGCTGAAGGGTGGGCCCTGTGATATGGAGCCATGTTGAAGCAGTGTTTGGAGAGCTGCAGACTGTAAGAAGCCCATGTGGGATCAGATTGGGAATTATGACACCCTGTGGGAGGGATCCTATGTGGAGCAGAGGCAGAGAGTGACCGCTAAGGAGCAACAGAGATGAAACACTGGTTGTCTGCAGCCTCCATTCCCCATTCACCTGAACTGCTTAGAGGGAGAGGCTAGAAGAGGGTGGATGTGTGGAAGGTGTTTAAAGTTTGATTTTAGTTCTCACTGATCCCGTATGTTAGCAATAGACAGTAAATTCTATTAGTCTTACTCAGAGTGTGTTTTGCTCCTGATAGTAACTGTTGAATGATCTCTCTGTACTCACGCAGCCTTTGAGACTGTTTCTATCATATTCTACTCTTCCTCCTTCTTGTTTCTATCATATCCTACTCTTACTACATTCTATCATATCCTACTCTTCCTTTGAGGAGGAAAAATCAATGTACTAAAGTTCAGCTGCCCATCAGCAAGAAAACTACAATCTGAAACGGGCTTCTTTCTCCAATGATATGTGCCTTCACAAGAGAGTAACAAAGAAAGAAATACATTCAGTTTCTCTTGAGTAACCTGCAGTTACCTGTTATTTGTCTCTCTTGAGCAGAAGTTAACCAGATATGACTTCTCTTTATTATTACTCCTCGACTTCTTCCACAAAACTCAGCTGCTGTCCTTGAAATATTGCGAACTTTTATTATTAAGAAATTTTTTGGCAGGGACTTTTTCATAGCTACTACTTGTAGCACATTCCTTTGTGTATTTTGAACATGGATCTTCTAGATTTCTTTGATAGATTCCTATATTTGTATTGCAAATGTAAATGAACAACAGATTCCTAGCCACACTCTCCATGCTTCAAGTCATGACTAAAATAACAATGACCACAGGAAGAAGATGGAGTTAGAAGGAAAGCAAATGAAACTAGGCTATTTATGACTGCTCACAAACTCTCCTTTGAGCTTCCATTGACTACAAGAAAAAGGGTGATAAGTCATCAGCAAAGCTATGGAGGGACTTAGAATATTTGTATTTACAGTAAAGTCCATGAAAATTCAGTAAATTATGCACAACCACAAAGCAACATTTGCCACATATGATTATCTGATTTAATTAGACAACATTTCTAAATCCCCATTTAAATAAATAAGATAATACTTGTATAGATGGGCTAGTTACATGATTGGAAAGAGGCTGAACAGTAAAGAAAAAGCTTCCATCCAGATTTCATCTGTTTGTTAATGAAAGCAGACAGAACACACATTACTTTTGTCAGTTAGTTTTAGCTGAGGATAAAAGTTGCTGCATGTGGTCTAGGATGAAAACTTAGAATTTTAAAATTCAGTTGAATGGCAGTGGAATTCTAAAATGGAGAAGCTTCATAGGCTTCTGAAAATAAGAGTTAAGAAGAACTTCAACATACTCTATATAAATTCTTCCTTTTAAATAAATAAATCTAACTTTCACATATGAATGTTTAAAGAGGTAGTTCTTATATGAAATCACCTTTCTTTGTGTGTCTAAATGCATTATGTACAAATGCTCTCTTCAAGAATTTGTAACTGTGCAGGGCCAAATCTTGGTACTTTTATATGTTATACTGGATAATTTATAGAATTCTGAATTGCACTGCACAACAAAGTTTCATTCATACCTTTTTCCTAAGTTTGTCTTGAAGTTTTATTTTAAGAAGAGTCTGACACAACCTTATGTTTTGACAGCTATAAAGTATTTCTTAGGAAGGGGTAGAAATAGCATTACTGTTCACTTTAAACTAAAATACATACAATTGTTGCTACTCTTTAATGACTGCTTTTGGCAGAGAGAAACGATTAAACCAAAGCCAGACAACTACCAAACTGTCTTTTCTGTGTTTTTGCTACTTGAACTCTGCCTTACAGGCATTCAGCGATACAGTCTCTTTACAATCCTTTAAACATTCCTCTGCGATTTTTGGTATGCTGTGTGCACTAGAATGCAATCAACATCTGCTAATTTCTGTCCATTAAATGTATTATCATAACACACAAGCATGATGTTTTATTTGTATGGCTGAAATGAGACTTATGACCCATAATCCATCATCTTCCTGTTATAATTTTATATGTTGTCTATTCAATCCCCAGGACAGTTTAGAAAGCGTAAAGCAAAACTCTGTTCAAGTTATAGACCAGCTGCTGAAGTGTCCAGCTGAAGAGGTCATTGTGCTTTATTTTTGCTGAATCTAGCAGGACTTGCTCATTCTAAGCCAAGCATAATACAACATGGATGTCCCCAGAAGCTTGCAGTTGAACTACCATGTCTAAACTTTCTAGCAGGCATTCTTCTAAAAATACTGTGTTGCAGCAGATGATGATTAGAAAAAATGTGTACGGTTAAAAATGCAAAAAAGCAAAACGTATTGGATATGTTAAGTGTTTCATTACAAAGAAACTCTCACTAATATCACATGGCTAAAAAATAGAAAAATAAAGAATTGGAGACTTATTGTATCATTTAAATTTTAATTGCTAACTTCTTTGACAGTTTATTATTCTTTTCATTTGAAAACATGCAAGCAAGCAAGCAAGCTAGAAAATAAACAAATACAGTTATTGTGAACTTAAAATTGTTTTGAAATCCTTGGCATAATATATGGACTGAAGCAGTGGCTGTAGTTCAAGTCAACAATCACAAACTAACAAAGTTTAGGAATTTGATTTGTCATACAGACAAAGATCTTTTGCAATCAAAGCTGGACAGTCACCATTTAGCCATCCATTTTTGCTTACGGAATAATAGGAATTCATGAATATGTGACAATACATACACACATTTTGTAAGTATAGGGTGGAGCTTTAGAGCTACTTTTTATTTTTTTCCTTAATTTAAAATACAAATAAAAAGATTAGTAATACAACTTTTTAACTCTATTTTTGATACTATCAATATATAACCATGGTAGATTTTTGTAAGTAGGAGAATCATAGCTTTTCATTTTTTAATGAAATAGAAACCGATCTTGTACAAATAGAATTAGAGAAAGAAGAATGTAATTTAGTTTAGTCTTTCAGTATGGGACATTGAAATGACCAATAAGCATGAACAGTAGGCAAGCTCTCAGAAGGTTTTAAACAAATAAGAGTTGTATATAGTTATTCTGTCATGCAAGATGGAACTGTAAGAAATCTTGAAGGAACAAAGGACACATCTTGGAAGAGGGGGAAGGCTGAGTCACAAAGTATGTGAAGTGCTAGAAGCACAAACTGTGCTAGAAGAAATCAAAGAGAATTCTGAGTATTGAAAATAATCTAGGATACCTTTTCATTTGAAATCATCAGTGAAGAAGCTTCTTCTAGAATTTGCTCTTACTGCATCCAGTTCTGGACTCCTCTATTCAAAAATTACGGGGATGTCCTGGGTGTCCAAATGACTAAGGGCCTGGAACATCTGCCATATGAGGAAAAGCTTAGTAACCTGGGTCTTCTCCACCTGGGGATAAGAAGACTGAAAGGGGATCTTATAAATACTTATAAATACCTAAAAGGAGGTGAGAGGTAAATGAGCGAGGCCAGGCTCTTCTCAGTGGGATGTAGCAATAGGGCATGGAGCAGTTGCCTAAAACTTGAACATAGGAAGTTCCATACAACCATGTGTTAAGAGCTTCTTTATGGTAGGGGTGATGGAGCACTGGAACAGGTTGCCCAGAGAGGTTATGAAGTCTCCTTGTATGGAGATATTCATCCTCTTTGGAAAGCTACCCGTGCAACCTGTTGTAGGAAACCTGCTGTAGCAGGGAGATTGGACTTAATGATCTCTTCGGGTCCCTTCTAAATCCTGCAACTCTGTGATTTACAAGCTGTTATCTTCTTCAGCGTCATGTGCATAAAGATTTGCATGGTTTTAATTTTACAAAAAGTTTAATTCCATGATGACTTAAAACTTGCTCATTTATTTCACAAAAGCCACACCAGCATCCTGCTTTCCCATTGCTGCTAAAAGGGATCAGTCAAAGTGGTTCCACAGCAAATAAATCTGTGGAAAGTTGTTTTTTTCTTTCTTTTTTATGATTAAAAAAAAAAAAAAAAAGTCTAACTGAGCATATAAACTGGTGTGTGCGTTTTTACTAATGTATACAAAACAAATTATACTGAGAAAGTAATATCATCTCTGATGAAAAATTATTTTATGGAACAGGGGATGTCAGATAAGAGATAGTCTTAAATGATTATAGTTTATTTAAAGTAAGTCCCTTTTTTTTGTTTGTTAGTTTGTTTTCAGTTCTTTTTGTTGTACTGTAAGACATTTAAATGTAATTCCTTAGGTAGTGTAATACTGGCTCTAGGCCAGTAATAGTAAGAACAGCTAATCTTAAAGAAAAAATAAATGATGTCTGAAGATATAATAATTCAAGTTTTTCAGGACTTCTGTCCCTGTTCTTAACTGTTTCTAATTTCTAACACATTCACTTTATTAGATTGTCTCATACCAAATTAGGGACAAGTATGATATAGTAACAAAACAGTTGATATTTAATGAAAGAACTGCAAATCCACAGGCATTTACTTCTTGTTTCATTATATATTCTGAGGTATCATTCATCATGAAATCAGAAAAATTCTTCTTGGTTATTCTATGACTGTACATTAATTAATAGAAATATTCTTTATCTTACTAGGAATATCTAATCTGTGGAACACAGAGTGAATTTACCTGTACATACGCATCTGTGAATGCATTAATAACCAGGTATATAAGAAATATGGCCCTGTAATACAGTGTAAAGTAGAATAATGCAATGAAATTGATAAAGAATATTTAAAACCTATTTTTTTCCTTTTTATTAATCAATATTTTTATTATCTCCATTAATCATTATTATAAAAACTTATCCACTGCTTAACTAATCTTTGCTAACGTTTTATTTTTTGCTAGCCTGATTTCTACTTGTAACGTTTTCACATGTAGTTTCCATCAGTGCAAATGCTTCTTGCTCCCATCACTTATAAATGTAATACTTCATGGTTTTTATCTATACTTAAACAGAATTTATTTAATCATCACTGTGTGGAAGAAGTGGTAAAATATACCAAAAAAAGAACACAGATACAGAAGAGAAAAACCTACTGCTGCTAGAAGAAGTTATTGTGTGTTTTAAGTGACCACAGATTTACAATGAATAGTGAAGTATACGGTAATTTCCTTCGACCATCTCTAGCAGGATAACAGATAAAGAGTTATTTAAATTAAACCAGAATAATTGTTATAAAACAGGTTTCATTAGATATATAAATATAAATCACACCAGAACAGATTGTTTTAAAATGGTTGTCCTGGGAGCTTCAGAAAGACTGAATGATGAAGAAAGAAAAAGAGAAAGGGCTTGGAATGAATCCCTAGAGAGCACTTTTAAATGCTTTCAGTTTTCCATTATTGTATTATATTAAACATATTGAAAAAAACTACAGACTTGTTAACTCATGACAAAAGTAAGGTGATGAGATTTTGAATTACTTTTCAAGTATTTTCAGCAGCTGACATTCACTTTGTGAATTTTTTACATTGTTCTTTAATTTCATGTAATAAGGCATATTGTCTATATTATGCAGATGTTTCATACAAGATATTTATCTACATGTCAGATCATGTTGAATTCTGCAAAATGGCAAGATCTGCTTACTTTCATTATGACTTCAAGTGTGGGTGATAATGAATAAAATATTGTTTATCATTTTTTTTAAGAAATAGTAACTTTTTTGTATTATAATGCTAATTTATTTATTTATCTATAAACTGTTTCATAGGATATTTTGGAAAAACATATTTTCATACATGAATGGTTTCTCATGTTAGGAATTTAAAAATAGTAGATAAGAGTAGCTACCTGGAATATAGCAATTATAGTAAGATATATACTTAAAATAAGGACAGTATCATTAATATAATGCATACTTGAAGCATGAATATATAACCTTGCCATAAGTAAGAACAAACAGGAAATGTGCATGCAGCTTCCAGATCAGAAGTCACAGAGTCACAGCACTGATCACTTTGTACAGAAAATAATAAAAACTGTCAGTAAGTCATGTTGGTCTTCATGAAATGCTATTAATCTACATAACTTGACCAAAGAATCTATTGTCAATGGAAAATAAGCTAATAATTTAAGAAGAAAGAGCAAGGGGGTTTCTTTTTTCTAATACTGGTATATTAGTAGCAGAGTAGATCATTATCATATTTTTCTGAAGTGTTATTGAAATAAAAATGTAACCATTTCAAAAAGTTTGGACTATTACCTGTAGTATATTGGTAAATTACTAACATATTTCTGAAAACATTAAATACCCAGTATGGAACACGAAAAAGGTTATCAGAATTTTTAACTGATTTTCTTCATTCTTCTAGTCTGCTCTTAATATCAGTTAAATTAGTATATGTGCATATTTGCTTAAATGCCATTACACATGCACATGCAAAATCAATATAAACTTTTGACTCCTGGAAAGCTTCTGTGTCAAAATCCAAATTGCATTTGGACAGAGTTAAACTAATTGAGAGTGATCTTACTTATTTTTATTGTTTACAGATCAACACATACGACTGACAAAAAGGTCATTGTAATGTTCCTAAGTTTAACATGCTAAAATAATAAAAAGAAAACTGCATTTGAATGCAAGCCTTACGTATTGCCTTTTGTTATCCACTGGGAAACTGAAGGGAAAAATACATTCCAGAGAACTAAATCACACTGTCTAATGTTTAAAGTGAAATCCTAGATTTTACCTCTGAGTGTTTTTAGAAAGAGAGTAATAAAACTTGGCTTGCTAACTCTCTTAAGTTAATCCCCCATGGTGGTTGAGACTGGAACTAACGCTGGACTTTCATGAGTCTTGGCTTATATGATCTTGTCTGTTGATGTTTTTTGTTCTTGTTTGTTTGTTTTAAGTAGAAGGAGGAAGATAACTCTTTCGTAAATGTCATTTAGGCACAAGGCCTAAGTCAATAAGGGCAATGAATTGCATGGGAATTGCTGTTGGAAGAAGTGACATTTGAACTCCGAAGTTCAACATTTCCCAAGGCTACACAGGTATTTGGTTGAGACTGTCTGGATCCTTCCTTTCCTTTTTACCAAAAATGTGTGACAGTATTCATTAGCCAGCAAATATGTCATCAAGTTTAATGGATTCATGTCTAAATGAATCTGTTATGTCTAAATAATTTTAAATGATCCTATGCTACAAATGTATAACTAAACTCTAGAAATCAGTTTACAAAAATTAGCTGGTACTTCATAACCAGAAAAAAAATTAAGCAATCTCTTATTCTTTCTGTATTAATTTATTTTTCAAAGAGGTCTCATAAACATAGTCAAATAGTATTTAATATTTTTCATCATTTCTTACCTTTTCAAGGATATTTACAAGAAATCAACATTTAAACCTCATGCCAACAAGAACGTAAAAAGAAAATATCAACAGAATGCCTATATAATTTTTTTCCATGGTAAGCCAGAAGCATGTTTTCTCCAAGTAAAACTACATTCTTATAAAATAAATAAATGTGGTGACGTCACTACCATAGAATTAAACTTGTTGTGTGTTCTCACTGGAGCTTTCTCTCTGGAGCCTCTACTATGCATGACCCTCACTTGCAGCATTTCCTGATTCTGATTATTGGCTTTTGTAATCTTATCATTTTTGTCTGAACTTGTTCACCTTTTTGGTGGTTGGCAGTAACTATAGAACATATTTGGCAATTCATCAGATCTCCTTGAACTCCAGAGTTCATGGTTGTTTTGAGTTTAGGACACAGAATTGCTGCTCCTCACACCACTTAGCTTCCCCAAGCACAACAGAAAGGAAAAGAACAGGCCAAGACCCAGTTTTGGACTTTCAAGAAAATGCAGTCAAACAGTTATCAATACATTTGTGTAGAATTTAGATCTTGTTATTAAAAAAAATGTGTGCGTGAAATCTTCACCACTGGGCCATTTTTAGTGTTGGAAGTTACGGAGAAAATACCTAAAACAGAGTTCTCTAGTAAATATCTTTTCTTGGTTTCGGTTGGGATAGCATTAATTTCCTTCATAGTGTCTGGTATGGCACTGTGTTTAGGGTTTAGGAGAAAAATAATGCTGATAAAACACTGATGTTATTACTCATCTGTCACTAAAATGCATTCAAATAGTGTGCAAAAGTAAGAAAAGAAGGAGAAAGAAAAATCAGAGCATGAAAAGTAGTATTCTTCCTTATTCTTCCTTTTTTTTCCTTTTTTTTTTTTTCCTAAATTAAGAAATTTCAATATTACATTCAGTATATCCAGTCATCAAATAAACTACCTGGAGCATAATTTTCCAGGAATAAGTAGACAAACTACAGAAATTTCTTGCCTCAAACCCTGCTTTAGATGTACCTTGGTATTTCTATTCTTGTCAGTAACACAGCACTTATAGTGTGACTTGATCAAAGCTTTCCAGATCAAACTCATTGCTTTCCAGGAATACAAATAATAAACAAAGCAATCCCAATCAGGTTGCTCTGTTTTGAAAAGCCAATGATCATCTCCGCTTCCCATTTACGTGAAGTTGGTTTGCAATCAGAATGTGTTACTAGTTAGGAAATGTCCTCCTCACTTCTGTAAAGTAAAATAATAAAAAAAAAAAAATATTGAAGATTTTTGGCACAAAAATATGAGAAGACTATATACAAGGAGAGAAAATTTGGCCTAAAAACAGATTTATGAAAGTGCTATTCCCTGTTGATTGCTCCTTTTCCCTTCGTTGGTCTATTAGTTGCAGTACTGCCTACATATTTTTTTCAGAAGTCTCAACTGATTTAAAGGAATTTCCCAAGTAGAAAAAAGAAGGTGAAATCTACTAAAACTTATAAAAATATCTTTATTTTTAATAATGCTATTCATAATTATAAGCGAAGGATTCCACTTCAATATGCTTAGCACGTATGTACAAATATACTTTAAAAATATAACTTTAAAAATATAACTTTAAAAATATACTTTAAAAATAAAGCAGGGAAATCTTTCTCTTTCAATTTTTAATATCTTTGTCTTCTTTTATTTGCTTCCACTCCATTTTCAATCAGACAGTCAAGACATAAAATTTGTTGAACAATTTGATAAATCTCTGTCATAATAACATTGCCATTTCCCTGAAACCTTGTACTGGTCAGTGCTTGATTTGCATTACATAACTTGTTTCTCTCCAATTAATGCCTCTGAAAGCTGGAGCAAGAATGGTACACACTGACAGAGCTAACTGTGAGAAAGCTGTTTATTACTGGTGAAAAAATGTCTATTGATCACAGCATGAAGTATATTACT
This sequence comes from Callipepla californica brunnescens, assembly GCA_023055505.1. NCBI lineage: Eukaryota > Metazoa > Chordata > Aves > Galliformes > Odontophoridae > Callipepla > Callipepla californica. The sequence goes on along the minus strand of JALIRH010000002.1, from coordinate 58,649,550 downwards.
TTGGTCTTTTCCTGAGAAGATGAATAGTGTTAAAATCTTGATTCATATTTTCCCTAGATCATGAGAGAGGAAGAAATAACTGAATTCATCACTACATTTCCAAGTAAAAATATATTCAGCATTTGAAACTTGATATGCCTGAACTAACTAGTTCATGTCTGACATAATGCTCCTGCCACATTTGCCAGAACTTCTCCAGAGTAAGCAGTTTGGCCAAAACATGCACACACACACACACACACACACACACAATTTAAAAAAAATAAAAAATAGCACAAACCAGCAATAAAAACATATCACATATTTTCTAATTTTGTGTGAAGTTTAAAATCAAGGAAAGATAATGCCTACCTTCCTTTTTGAGACAGTGAAAAGGAGCTGAAACTAAAGAACATCCTACCATCCTACATAGCCCAACAATTCTTCCTCATGTAATTATATACATACACACATAGTGAATGTTTTTTGTATATTGTATGTAATTGTATGTGGTTATTTGTACCTGAGTTTTTGTACATACATACATATATATATATATATATCCAGAAGCTCATTTCATGGATGGTCTTTATTCAGCCACCTCTCAGGGACATGGAGGGGGATGGAAATTTGCCTCATAATGCAGATGGCCTCAGTCTGGTATTTTTACTGACTGAGGAGATTAAAGCCAAACAAAACTTGATAACTTAAGGTGTAAGTGGTCAGCCCTCCTGTTGGAGCTAGGCTATAAAAAACATTTGAGACATTTTTGTCTAGTTGCATTTCAACTGGGCAGACAGAGAAAGGGTATTAAGTGAAATGTATTATCTGCAAGTAATTTTCATGTTTTGGATGTGATGGAGAGGAAATAAAGGAGGCAGTTTATACTTGTGTTTGAAGCAGAGTATGGCAGGTCTATCAGTCCTCATTAGTCATAACTAACCAGCACCCAGAGATTTTATTTTATTTTTCCCCTCATTCTGGTGGTTGAAGTCTCATAGATGAGAGTAATTGTATGATCTTTTCCACAGACAAAAGGCTGTTAGCCCCCAGTGTTTTGATCAAAACAGTAGGGACCTTTAGCAATGAGATGTATTTAGCTATATTTCCTACTCTAACTGCTGACTTTCTCCAGGGGAAAGATCTGCTCTGTTACCTCCCACAACTGTCTGTCATGGAGGGAGGTGCACAAGCATAGCGTTTTCTGTGATTTAGAGATGTAAAAAGTAAAGTTGTGTCTGATCATTGCTCTGACTGGGCAAAGCAAAATACTTTTTGTGCCCTTCTAAGCCCTTTATGTCTGTTTTCTTTTGAGGCAGTGGGCAGCAAGAGGATTAAAAGTGTCCGTTTTTTCAGACTAGAAAATGAAAGCAGAGAGAAGATCCCACAGTTACAGAATCACCGAATCATAGAGGATGTTTTCTACAGACAGCAGAAGGAAAGAGGAAAGGAAGCACCTGAAATTAACAAAACATAACTAGGGTTTTAATCAAATGTTCACTTTCATACTTGAGCACAGGTATGTGTTTATGGTCCAAGACTGCTCTGCAGATACTGATCAGCCTTTTTGAGAACTTTAGCTTTGCTTGTATCTGATTAATCTTTAAACATAGTATGAAGTATTTTGACAATATTTTATTTAAATTTGTAGATCAATTTGGATACATATTGGTTGATGTTGAGCATTATACTTTTTTTCTTAAGTATGAAATCCTTCCTAACACTAATATTGACCTACAGAATTACTAAAATTACTTTATACTTCTTCATTAAATATTTAAATCAACATTAAAGACAGATTATTTTGTCCACATGTGAGTAGGCATGACTCAACTTCCACATACTAATTTGGGCCTGAAAAAATCTAAATTGATTCAAAATGAATCTGAAAGCTAAGTATCTGCTGATTACATTGTGCCCATGAATGTACTCCAATACATGAAATATATCCAGTTCTACTATTTTTTGCAGTGCATGTTCAACTGTTAGATGTTAAAATTTGTGTATGAGAGATAGAAATATTAGTATATTCTTAAAATATTGCAAACTGTGCAATTAGAATCACAGAAATGCAGAGGTTAGAAGACACCTCTGAAGATCATCTAGACCATATCCCTTGCTAAAGAAGGTTCCCCATAGTAAGTAACCCTCACAGTAAAGTTTTTTCTCAAGCTTGTATGGAACTTCCAGTATTCCAGTTTGTGCCCATTGCCCTTGTTCTGTCTCTGGGCACTACTGAAAAGAGCCTGGCCCCATTCAATTAACTCCCACCCATTAGATATTTATAAGCATTGATATTTATAAACATTCTCAGTCTTCTCTTCACAGGCCCAGGTCTCTCAGCCTTTCCTCATAAGGGAGATGATCCAGACTCCTAAATATCTTTGTGGCCTTTGTCTGCACTCTTTCACAGAATTACATAATCACAGAATTGTAAGGGTTGGAAGGGATCTCTAGAGATCATCTAGTCGAACACCCCTGTCAAAGCAGTCTCCCTAGAACAGGTTGCACATCCAGGCAGGCCTTGAACATCTTCAGAGAAGGAGACTCCACAACCTCTCTGGGCAGACTGTTAAAGTGCTCTGTCACCTGCACTGTGAAGAAATTCTTACACAAATTTGTGCAGAACTTCCTATGCTTCAGTTTATGGTCCTTTCCCCTCATCCAATCACCGTGCACAGCCAAGTAGAGTCCAGCCTCATCCCTTTGCCTCCCACTCCTTAGGTATTTAAAGGCTTGTATCAGATCCCCTCTGGGTCTTCTTTTTTCAAGGCTGAATTGACCCAGGTCTCTCAACCTTTTCTCATAAGAGAAGTGCTCCAGGCCCTTTATTATCTTTGTAGCCCTCCACTACTCTTGATAAACTTCATCTGGTTCCTTTCTGCCCAACTCTCCTGTCTGTCTGGGTCTCAGTGAATGGCAGCATAGCCTTCTTAAATTGCATCACAGAACACAGTACTTAAGATGGATGTGGCCTCAGTGGGGAAGAGTAGAGGTACTGGCCACATTCTTTTTAATGCATCCCAGGATAGGGATGCATTCCCATAGGGGAAAACTTCAGTCATTATAAACACTCCAGTGTAGCCACCTACCACTCCGACATGAATGAAGTTCTTGTCTGTTTATGACATCATTAAACACAGAGAAGGCAAGGGCTGAGGACTAGAATCAAGTTTTCAGTGGAGATCCACTTTTTTCCTTGCTTTAAAACTTGTACTTTTACAAAAAATAACAAAAAAGTTTTACTTTTACAAGGTGCTTATGCAGATTTTCTATATTGTTAAAAAATGTCAAAAAAAGCAATATAATTTACTATGTTTTTAATTTCTAGATGGTACCTGGAGTGTCAGAAGAGGTGTAAATACAGGGTTGTATTTCTTTCTTGAATTTGAATTTTTAGGTCTTAGACATCTTAAGAAACATTTTGAGTTTGTGGAAGTTCTGACACATTATGAAATTAACAGCCTTAATCCATATACATAAGAGGTAGATGATTCCTAAATCATTCAGATAGAGCTTGCACAGCTGGACAGTTCTGGTAAACTGACAGAGTCCGTCTTCAGTACAATGTTTTGTTCAGAGCGTTGTGATGTCTCAAAGCCACAGCAGAATGTCTGAGTGTGGAATGGATAACAATTATCATAGAGTGGGAAAAAAATTAATGAAGAGTTACATGGCATTTAAAAATGAGTTTGCTCTAATCTTCCTTAACCTTTGCTCTTTCTGTAAGAAGTGTCCTCAGAGGAGCATTCCCCAATTCAAGAGCAAAAAAGGATACAGCAGTGTAACAGTTATCATTTTTAAGTAAAATCGGAGATACTGTGATTCATTTGGAGTTTAATCCTTGAGTTTTTTATCTCAACATTATATGACATCATTAAAGACATCTTATATTGTTTTTGCCTATGGTTAGAAATTATGTCTGCTTAATCAATTCCATTATGCATTCAACCATCCATGACACATCAAAGGCTAATAAGATTTTTTTAAAACTTTGCTTGCTTAAAATGATTTCCCTCCAGATCAAGATGCAGAGCACAAAATATTAATCAGTTTAAATAAATATCAAGACTACCCAAATAATATGAATAATTGGCACAGTGCAGTGCCTACTGCCCAGTTCCCAACAGCTGGTCACACTGGCACATGGCACCTTCTCAACAGTCTTTGAGATAATGACTTTGGCATCTGCCGATGAGCGTTTGCTACTGCCCACAGAATTTACAACTCACAAGTGGGAAACAGAGGCTCCAACAGAACTTTTTTATGCAAGGTCTTTGAAATTTATTAATGTAATGCAAACACAAGCCTTCCAACCCATTAAATTGTTGATGTTATGCGAATCCACTCTGGAATTGCAGATCCTCATTAACATTATTTGCATGTTAATCTGCATCTTTTTAATTAGTGATATTATTTATGCACATAATTTTCGCCTACTGGTGCCAAGGCTGAAGCGCATTAATTAATCTACTGAGATGCCAAACTGTTTATTTTCTCCCGTACTTTTATTTGTTTACATGGTGTTTTGGATTCAGGGAAAATAAAAAAGAGCCTCAAGAATAAAAGCAGAAAGACAAGATTAACTAAAAGCTCTTTTTGTTTTCATAATTTAAATTGTAATATTAGCCAAATGTTGTGTTTCTTCCCTCAGAGATCGGTTATTCAGTTACATTACCTTGATGTATTATTAAAATTTATAATGGACTCTGGAGGCTTCTTTTAGTTCTCTCCTTCATTTACAGAATATACTCAATGTTATTTTAATCTTCCTACAACGCTTCCATGCATAGGCAATGATCAGTTCTCCCTTGCGAATCTCCAGCGCTGCTCCACTTTGCACAACTGATAAACATTTAAATAAGCCTTTTCAAAAAAGAATAGCATACTAAAATTATTAACCCATTAATGGAGTCAGGAATTGCCTGACAATTCATCTTTCTTCAAACTAGGTCAATTGCAACATTTATCTAATAAACAGCACTGAAATGGTCTTATCTCTGAAATACTGCATGCCTTACACAGACAAGTCTAGAAAATATTAACTTCAGCATTACCTTTAACTCTCATACACACTTATGTACTATACTTCGTGATTCTCTGCCTTTTTGTTTTCTTCCTTCCGCATATATACTGATTTACCTCCCCAAACAGTTTTTCTCCATCTAAACGCAACATTGCAATATTATCTCTTTCCTTGGATCCTTTCAAAGAAAGAAATGAGTGTCAGAAGTCCATAGGAGGGTAGAAATAGATTTTCCCCACTAGTAAAATCTTCTATCTGTAACCCTAGAAGAGCTATGTGACCTCATATTTCAAAATTGTGCTGCACGTATACACAAGAAAACTTTTATTGGACAATCATTGAAACCCTTGCAGGATGGGCATCAGACCACTGTGTTACTGGAAGAAAATGTCAAATTTAAAGTCATTGAGGAGCCATCTGTGTAAAAGGTTGAAAGTATAAGATGGTAGCTGTTAGAGGCTCTGTGTAGGCTTGGAATGAAAGAGTAAATCCTTGGAGACATGGATCAGTGGAAATGGACAAAAGAAACTCTCATGTGTTGAAAGTGCATTTTACTCATTTTCATGAGTAACTTAGGTATAGATGTGTGAATACCATATGCAACTTCATGTACAATATTCTGTTTTCCATAACTGAAATTTCTAGCCCTTCCCCTTATATTTTTTTCATATTCTCTTTCTTTTGTTATGATGGTCAGTATTCATTCAACCTCAGTCTATTCTGGAAATGGAGAGTAACATAACTCATGTGTGACTATTTGAATGTGGATACTTACATAAGCCACTGTAATTTAAGATTCTCAGACTGGTTCCCCCACTCTATCTCTTTTAGCATAGTAGACTACTGTTTTTATTGACCCTACTTGCTCATGAGTGAAACCAGGCAGATGTTCATCCTGCACTGTCAGAGGAATATAAAACACGTATTGTAGAATCAAAACAATCAGTGTTTATCGAGATGTTTTCCCAAACACAGCTTCTAAAAATTTAGACTTACACCACTCAATTTTTGTCAGTCACCAATCTTTAGTTCCTTTTCCCTCGGGAGAAAGATTTCTAATTGCAAATGTAAATAAATTAAGCTAACAAATACTCTATTTTCACATCTCTGTATTCAACCTGTAGCATGATTTGGAAACAGCAATTTAAATACATATTTATCTCTGTTAAGTTTTGCATGATAATCTAATGTCACAGAGTTGCAGAAAAACAGAGGTTAGAAGAGACCTCTGGGTATCATCCAGTCCAGTGACCTGCTAAAGAAGATTTTGTACAGATTACACAGGAAGGCATCCAGGTGGGTTTGAATATCTACAGAGAAAGATTCTACAGCCTCTCTGGGGAGCCTGTGCTACAGCATTGTCAGTCTCAAAGTAAAGATTTTTCTCAAGCTTGTATGGAAATTCCAGTGTTCCTGTTTGTGCCCATTGCCATTGTTCTGTCTCTGGGCACTACTGAAAAGAGCCTAGCCCCATCCACTTGATTCCTACCCATTAGATATTTATAAGCATTGCTAAGATCCCCCTTCAATCTTCTCCAGGCTGAACAGCTCCTAACCTATACTGATGTGTCATGCCTCAGTAGAAAACAAAACAAAGCAGAGCAAAACATAAACAAAACAAACAAAAACAACATATGGCACTGTATTTCATCTTGAGAAATTTAGGATGACCTTGGAATTAAAGTTTCTCATAATTTATTTAAAGAAAATGGGGCAGAATTAAGACTTCATATGGATCTTTTTCATTTCCCAGTATCAGTTAAATATTTATGTTTTCTTAACATATTTTTCTTAATGAAATCTCAATACATATTAACATATTTTAGTATGGCTGTGTATATGCATGACATAGTTAAAGACAGTATGGAAACAGAGGATAGCAAAGTACATATCTTGAGAGAGAGTTGTTTATGATGGCTTCCGAAGGAATTAAGATAAGTGCAATGTGTAACATTTACCAGCAACATAGCAAGAAAACTTTATTTTAAATGACCCTACCTTAATAGACTCTGTGTACTACTTTTGGAATAAGTTACAGAAGTGTGTTTCATTAATATTTTAGATTTGCTTTAATATTTTTATTTTATGTAATTTGTGGTGTTTTTTAATTTGTTCTCAGACTTGGGTTTTCAAAAAATTCAAATGTAAAATAAACAATATAACTTTACAAACACTCCCTAATTAAACTAAGTAATAATTCTGTCTGTGAAACTACACACCAGTGGAAGCACTAGTTAAGTTAAGAAATTGTGTAGCAGAGATCTCTATACTTACCCCTTACAAGTCTGATCCCAGGTGAATTCACCCATTTACACATAGAGCCCGTGTAAAACCAGAAGTAGACTACACATCATTAGACTTGTATCCTTATTCTGTATTGATGCTTATACCCATGTGTCATCAGATAGGCTCATAAAATGATCAAATTCACTATTCATATGAGAAAAATGAACTAAATTGTTTGCTTTGTTTTGTTTCATTTTTAACATAAAAGGAACATTAAATGATATTAGTCATTATTTCTTTTTCATTACTGGTTAAGGAAATATAGGGTCTTTGCATAGTTTATTATTCTTGGATATATTCATTTGGGGCCAAATTTTCACCCAAGGGACAGCTCATACATATTTTTCTATTTGCCTTCAGACCAGAATTGGTACATAGAAATCATGTAATTGTGCACAGAAATCAGTATTTGAACATACGTAATCTTACCCACACACATTCAAGATTAATTTGCATTTTACACAGCTGTATATTTCTGAAATTTCCTGAAATTTTACTCAGGTCATCTTGGTTACAGAAAGGATATTAGGTGTTTAAAAGGATTATTTTCTGAAAATTCCCTTTAGGTAGACAAAGATAAGTGTGTTCATTGAGCAGTCTTCTTGCCATCACATCTGTAAGCGCATTCTACATATATTGACTGTTGCCTAAGAAATTATGTCATTTATCTAGTCTCTGATTAGAATTTAAATCACTGCATCTTTCAAAATACTCCAAAAAAATCCACATTTTGAACTGTGAAGCAGTTCTCAGAACACTTTCCATAACAAATATTTTTTTTCCATATTTTCATTTATAATCACTGAAGCAAGCATTTCTTATTTTATATAGGGACCTAAGCCTTTTGTTTACACTGTAGGCCAAAGTCACAGTCATTTTTTTTATTCCTTTACTGACTGCATATGTAAGATTTCTTCAGATGTTCACAGTCACAGAACTGCAGAAGTTAATTTTATGAATATATCCCTGAGTAAACAGAGTATTCTTTTTCCAGACCTTGGTGGTATGGTCTGAGAGTACACCAAGCTAACTTTTCTTCACTTTCCTTGCTATAACAGAGAAAAATATTTTTTTATCTTAGTTGAGGAAAAAAAATAGTTTACGTTTTATTATGAATTCCATTATTTTAAAGAGTTCATTAATGAATTCTTCATGAAGAATATAAACCCAAAAACTTCATGAAAAATAAAAACAAAATGTATATCTGGAGGCAAATGTTTTTATACCTTTAATTCTCTGACGTTTTTTCCTGCAGTAATTTTGCTTTTGTTTTGTTTTGTTTTTCTACAAATAATAATACAGTTGGGAGAGATGTGGGGGTTTTTTCCCCATTTTATTGAAATTTTTTTTTAAATAATTGTTTTCAAGTAGCTGATGCAGCTTTAATGAGACTGCAACAACAACAAAAAAAAAACACAAACTAACAAACAAACAAAAAAATGCTTAAACACTTCCTTTCTAACTCAAATACACAGCAACTGGGAATATCAGGAATAACTAAATTACAGACAAAATTCTCAACAGATTTACCCTAAGCAGTTTTCATTTGAAAAGTTGTGCAAATTAGATCCTTAGTCTGATGCTCGTAGATTTTTTTTTACTATTATTATTTATTTTTTCTTGACTTCCCTTGGTTAGGAGCATTTCCAGCTTTTCAGGATTCTGGATAAAGCAATTATGATGCTAGCTGGAAGACTGCTAAATGCTTTGCGTTATAAAAAAATACTTATTCCCAGGAATTTATTAAAAAAAAATAGGTAAAATTTGCTCAGCTACATCTCTTTTCATCTATTCTTGCTTTTTAATTCTCATCCAAGGAAGATCAGGTGTGCTTAGAGGAGCATTTTTTACATGGTGCTCCATGGTGGATTTGATAGATATTACTACTTTTCTAATACTTTAAAACGCAAAAAAATATTTAAGATTGAAGAGTTATCTTTCATAAAACACTCAGATTTCACTGAGTCACTCTTGATAAATTTATTTTAATTCTATGTTAAGCAAACATAGTGCAGTGACATTTGCACTGTGTGTGTTGGTTTACACCCTCTTTAATTATAACCAGTCTCTAAAGCATTTTCACATACTCTTAAATATCGCTGACCCTTTTTATATAATTTCATTTGGCTGTTAGTGTTTGGAGAACATCCAGCAAAGCACTTCAGCAAATTCAATAAAGTACATACTGTAATTAATATAAAATCCAATAATGATGGTAAACCAGTCTTCCTAGAGAATGCCTGTTAAGACATCATAATTTGACTATTGGCATAAATATTTTTACTGAATTACATAACAAGAGTAGTTTAGAACTCATCCTGTCTTAAAATGTATTCTTTAAATACAGTGTTATTTATGCAAATCATATCAAAGATACTATATGCATACCTTAAATTGTAGAGTGAATGTATAAGTAAGCATGTTGGAAATTTATATTACTATTTGTCCTTAGTTGCAGCTGTGGATGATGAATTAATATATAGTTTCAGTTCAAGGTTTGGCTTTACATTTACTTTAATAGCAAAAAATGCCAAAGAGATGCAGTGAGCTGTGTTGTTATTCAAATATTTGTTCCAGCATTTATATTCATCTATGGCTGTGCATAGAGGAGACAGAAATAGTATCTTTCATCAACAACCATTAAGTAAAATCAAGCAGTTAGGGTAATTTCACTTTGTGACATATATGCCCACTTAAAATATCTATTCTATATGTCAAACCAGATAATGTAAAAGTGGATTTTAATGGGAATAATGTATCTGATTTTATTTTAAGTGTACCTATCATTCTATATTTGACAGGCAGAATCACAAGACTTCCTAAAATGCAATAATTTTGGCATTCTTCTCTGTAATGACCTGTCCACCCAGAAGAATTTCTAAACTAGAAGAATGAATCTGGGTTTGAACAGAAAAATAAACTCTTCACAATCAGCTTGTTTTCAAGATGCTTCCAACGTTATTATTCCATTAATAATGCATTTTTAGTTGTCAAAACTGATCAGCATCATAGTTTTTTTTCCTAGATTCTGTTTATTATAAATCACTTCACAACAATACATTATTTTGAGGTGAATAAGAAACAAAACCATTCACTGTCATCTGGAATTAACAGTCAGGAAGCTATAGCCTTTTAGATGGGGAAATAGGAAAATTAGCATTCAGAGATCTGTTTTAAAATATCAGCATGTACTTGTTGACATAAGAAAATGAACAGTGTGTAGTCAGGCAGAAAGATTAAAGTTATCTGAAACATTTCCTAATTGTTCTTGTTGGCTAATGAGAAAGTAATGTTAGAGCAATAACAACTTTCTTGAGAGACTCAATTGGAGTTTGTATCACATGTAAAATAGATATTATTTTAGGAAGAATGCTCTCAAGAAATCAGAACTGTGTTAATCAAACCTTACTCTTGTAATATGTTAATGTTATCCTCAGACCTTTTAAGACCCTATTGTTTACCAGTTACAGAAAGAATTCAATTTCCACATTATGTTTATGTATGTTGAATAGAGAGGAGACATTCCATCAGAGAGATCCCCATTGATAGAACAGATGGGCATTGTCTCCGTATTGTGAAACAGAGTGATATGGAACATTTTATTTCATACATAAAGTAAACCTAGTAAAATTAGCTCTTTTCAGTGTTTTTGACACTTTGGTGGAGAAAATCCTCTCACCAGGGGAGATGAATATAAGACATCTGAATCAGTTTTGACTTGGGGAATTCTATATGTAAAAACTGACATTTTCTTTTTTTGGTTTTTCACCCACTGCCCCAGGTCCCTAAAAAAACCTGTTAAATGCTAGTGAGAAAAACTGTGACGTTCCAACTTCTTTTGTCTTACGTGAAAAATCACTGTTCTCATACAAATTTATTGTTATAATTTCATTTAAAAAAATTGTAGCTAGTTCCTTCTATTTAATAATGAGTTTCAGCCCTGGTGATTTCAAGAGATCTCCATAAAGTTGATCAAATGTCATTACTAAAGATGAGAAATTGTGTAATAAGGAGATGATAGTACAAAGGACTTCATAAGTAAAGAAAAGGTACAAGTCATTATCGCTCAAAACAGCTCCAGCCATTTTTATGTATTAGTCTTGATTCCCAGTAATAAATGCTAAAGAGTCAATATGCCCCCAAGAGAAATATCTTTTGGGGTCTTCATAGTCCACAGTTCTTACTGAAATATTATGATCTGCAAGGATACTTGTCTCCTAGATGTCTTTGGAGTTCCAAAGTATTCAAAAAACCTCACAGCATTTTCCCTGCAGTCCCAATAAGGTGCTGGCAGTTCCCTAACTACAGTCTTGGTAAAATAGTTTTGAGTATTGTGTTCTTATGCCTGCACATGTTAAATAATCTCTCCCAGTGTTTTTGCACTCTTCAGCATTAAATGGTACAGATTGGGAAGAAAAAAAGTAAAAAAAGTAAAAGCCTTGAATTGCAATCTTCCTTCTAAAGAATATGAATAACCCATATGAGCATTTCCTGCCAGTTATCTTAGGTTAATGAAACATTAAGTAGCAATAAAGAAAATATCAAACTTCTCCAAAAGCGTGAAGTACGTTGCCACACAAGCTTAAGACACATGGGTGTCTCAAGTGTAACTCTAAAAGCTTTTCCTATAATCTGGTTAATAACAGACAGTAGCCAAGTGAATAGTTCTATGGCAGCAACTTCATTTCTAAGATAATTTCAAAGCTTCAAATACAGTTACCGCACAATCCAAACTGCCGGAAAAAAAATCAATTTGCTTCAGTTTTTTTACCTTATCAGAACCCCATCTGAGGTGTACTAACCATAGTGCAAGTAAGGCAACCCTGAAACAAACAAAACAAAACACAAAAATACCACTGAGAGAAACAAAAAAATAAATAAAATAAATAAAATTAAAAATGAAAACTCTTAGCAAACTGAAGAAAAAAACATTAGGATATTCGGTCATCTATCATGTCTATCACTTCAGATTCATGCTAGGATGATGAAAATTTTCTAATCCCCATGGAGAGACACACTTGGGAATCTTTTACCATGGACAGTGTCTTTGCAAGTAGGTCTACATGTAGTTTCTGGGCAGATTACATTGCCATTTCTGCTTTAAATATATTTAAAATCTATTCTGCCAAATACCCAACTTAGATGGCTAGGATTAACAATCTGCTACACAAAACATCAGGTATCCTCACCATAGACATGAATCAGAGAGGTGGGAAACATCAGCCTTGAAACAAGTCCATCCTTACTAAGTGATCAGCCTCTAATACTCTTTTCTTTGTGTCAACAATGTCATTTCTGTTAGTGTGCTTACTTTTCTTGTGTATTGTTAACTAATTTACTCCCTCACAGCCCAAAAACATTAAATGCCATGAATTGGGGCTGAAGTCCTATGGCAATGTTTTGTTATAATGAACTGCAGACTAGACCACAGAATCCCTATCCCACAAGTTATGGAGCACTTTTTAGGAACCATCAACTACAAGAAGCATTAGCAGATAAAATCAAGGATTATTTGTGCATTGTGCAGCATCCCTTTCCAAAGTTAAAATATTTGCATGTACATTTTGACATACACATCCACTATTAATCAAAATAACAAAATTCCGAAGCACTAACTGAAATTCTTTATTTATGTGATTTATTTAAACTTAGATAAAGGAAATAAAAAATATTTTAAATATTATATAGAAATTATTCAATCATTATTTTTAATTAGACAATATCTGCATGAAGACAAATAATCTAAATATACATATTGTCTTTGTAAACAAAATGTTATTTAAAAACTTCAGCAGTTCACTTTCATTGCAGCCATGCCCGACTATTTAACACTCTTCTGAGATGCTTAAAAATTAATGATTATTTTTCCCCCTATGGCTTTCCTAACTTAGAAAAGAAGGTTAGAAAGAGTGCTTTGATTTGTACAAGTGCACCATAGCCTGTTGCACACCATTCTGATCTGAGGGCTGTCACTTCTTCCAGCCGTCAAGCCACTTCTGAAGAACCAGAAACCTGTCAAGTACTACTTTCTGTCAAAAAGCAAAAGGAAAATACACATTTTGATCTGGAAATCCATCTTGGACCATGTACATAGCATTGCTGATGACAATTGCCTCTTCATGAGTATATTATGTTTTTCTTGTATGAACTCTGTATCAATCAAAGCACTCTCAGGTATATGACAAGTTGCTGAATTTAAGAAGTCTGAAGTCCCAGATGATTTTCTAGTTAAATAGAACTTGAAGGAGATAAGTCTCTGACGGAAACATACTTCTCTCATTGTAAGAAAGTGCATTGCTACAGGGATAAAAAAAAAAATAAATCCATTTAGAAGCTTATTTTCACTTACTTTAGGACTAAGAGAAAACAAAAATACAAAAAAAAATCATTTCTGCAATGGTAACTGTGTCTGAGGCATAGACTCAGATGTAGATGATTCAAATCATTTATTACAGGTTCTAACATCTCTTATATGCATTCACAAGTTTTCTCTTTTAACTTTTCCACCCACCTTTACATGTCAACAAAATACACCACAAACACAATTTAACTGTGTATGAAGGCACTTATCCAGTCAGGGTCATGAGTCATTCCATGCCATGCGCTGTTTCTCCAATCTGTCATCATCACGTGGTCATCACGCAGCTTGCTTGAACTTGTTTTCCTTTTCTTCTGGAGTGTCCTTGGTTCTCAGTCTTCCTTTCTCATGTTGTTTATCTTGCTCCACAGCTTCTGCTCTGGACATATATTCTTGTATTCCCAAAGTTAGCCATGAAAAGGTAAGTATTTAATTGAGATACAACTGTAGAGCTACATAACATCTAACATGAGTTAGATGTTAAAACTTTGACAATACAAAAATAGATTATTTGTTTGGCTTATGGAAGAATAAGAAAATTTGGACAAAGCAAGTATGTACTACTCCCAGCAAAGTTTTATGACATCTTGTCCTATCACCAACAAATAAACTAAATCCTCTGAAGTCCTGAATTTGTTTACAGAGTACAAGAACAACATCACAGCCTTGCCTGTTACAAGTGATCTTTTAGAAAAATTAATTTTTGTAAAGAATGCCATGAAGCTGTTATCTTTGTCTACTGGTAGAGGAAGATCCTTCCAGTGTCAATCAATTATATGAATCTTATCCCAGTGTCTTGCTAAAATTTTAATAAACAATTAAAATAGTTAAGAAATTACTTAGATAATCATATTTTTTTCTTTGATTTCTAGATACTTCTCAATCGAATACTTTCAATTTTCTGAATTCATACAATGCACTTTTTGTTAAATGGTGCTTGTTTCATCATGTAGCAACTTTAGAAAATGGCTGCAAGCATCAATTTTTTCCATACGACAGATCCTTCACATTTGTTCATGCACCTGAACTCTGGGGTACTTTTCAAATATTTATAATTCTTGAGGTAAATGAGTGGTTATTACTTAACATATAAACAAAACACTTAAAATACATTATTAATAAGAGTAGATGTTCCATATTGTCATGGTTTTATGATTTTTGTTAATGGTATTCCACATCATAACATCATGTGAGGCACTGGGAGTTAAACAGTTAATGCTCTAAGTCCATGGACTGCCAAATTTCCAAGTACCTGGCTCTCAGAAAACAAGAACTACATACCCCAGAGGACTTTGCCTTCCCATTTTCCACCCTGAGGGAAAGACAAAACTGCATGCAAGCCCTGGAGACTTCCTCTTTTGCTGGTCATCTCAGCAATGGAGTTTCTCTAGCTGTCTTGCCTTCAGCATTAGTGTAAGGCTTTTGCTTTCAGACACACTCTCTCTATTTATTAGTTTCGATTCCAATTTTATTGTATTATATTGCGTTATTTTACATTCCAATAACTTATTTAGTAAAATAGTTTTCCTCCTCAGATCATTGCCACTGTTTTGTTTTCAGGCCCATCTCCCTTCCCTTTCCCCCTCAATTCCCCTTTCCTGGGGCATGGGTCCGTGGGTCCCTCATCCCATTAGTCATGGATTCATGCCAAACCACCCAATAAACCATTGATACATATATACAATTTTGGTTCAAAACAGAGAATCTGCTGTAATTCCTGACTGTTTTATTTATATGTTTATGCTGTTTTATTTATATATTTATTTCTGCTAAATATGTAGAAGCTGAAAAATATTGTTGTTGACAAAAAAACAGGAGAACAAGTTCATCAAGGTTTCCAAAACTAGAAAAATTTTCCTCTGCTGTGCCTCGACCATAAGCTTTTCTCGCAGGTCCCTTCAGCATTCAAGAATTATCACATTTTTGATAGACTTAAAATTACATGGAGACCATGAATTGGTCATAATGACATCAGCATGTTTCTAAAAGTACTCCTACTGGTTGTTCCATCGTGCTTACCTGACATGAGTGAAGTTTATTATTCTTAGTTCTGGTAATATTTAGATCTGTTGGCTCAAGAAGTACACAGTTCAGTGTGATAGAGAATTGAACATATTGTTTTCAAAGAATTATTCCAAAGGCCTTCTTCTCATGACACTTGAATATATGCATGAAGTGCCATGCTGATGAATACTTCTAAAATATTATGAATTCAAGGACTCTTTGCAAATGTTTTTAGCCATGCAAATTTCTCTTTTGACCTCACTTCTTTTTCAACATTATCTTTATTCTTTCTTTGTTGTAGCATAACCCTTTCTCTCACTTCATTTTGCCACCTCGGTAACACAGTTTCTACAGCAACATATGGTACACTGTATCACAAGCATGCCTTGGCACTAATGTTTGCCTAAGGTCAGTGATAAAAGTTGTGCACCCAGAGATAGTTTCTTTATGAATATCAAATAACAGCAGAGAAAATTTACTATTTTGGAAGGATTGGTTGAAATTAAAATCACTTGACTGTTTCAGCATTTCAGCTTCACTGATAACTCTTTCAGAAATACAGGTACCAGAAAGATTCAGAAAATGGAAAACTTAAAGATATATTAAGAGTATATCTTACCAGAGATAAAATTCAGTATGACAGTTGTGAATGTTGTTGTCTTCTGCTCATTGATATGATCATATGATTTTAATTTAAAATATTCACATTATTCAATTTGAGCCTTAACTTCTTTATCTCATGTATTGCACTGCTTTCCATCTGTGACTAGATATTTTTTCTCAATCTCTATATACACTCTTTATTATTATTACATCTGTTTTTATGCGATGCAAACATACTTTCAGATAGCCAAAAAATTATCAGGTTATTAGGAGTAGTCAGCACTAGTTTACCAGGGAGTGATAGCCTTCTACGATGTCATCACTAGCTGGGTGGATGGGGGAAGAGCAGTAATTGCAGTCTACCTTGATTTCAGCAAGGCATTTGATACTGCCTTCCACAGCAATCTCATTACAAAGCTGAGGAAGTGTGGAATAGACCAGTGGATGGTGAGGTCAGTTAAGAACTGGCTGACAGGCAGAGCTCAGAGGGTTGTGATTGACAGTTCAAAGTTCAGTTGGAGGACAAAAACAGCAGTAGAATTCAGTGAGACCTGGACAGGCTGGAGAGTTGGGCAGAAAGGAACTAGATGAGGTTTAAGTGTAGAATCTTGCACCTAGGGAGGAATAACTGCATGCACCAGCACAGGCTGGGGAATGACGTGCTGGAGAGGAGCTCTGAGGAGGACACCTGGGTGTCCTGGTGAATAACAGGTTGGCCGTGAGCTAGCATTGTGCCCTGGTGGCCAAGAAGGCCAATGGCACTCTGGGGTGCATTGAGAAGAGCATGGCCAGCAGTTTGAGGGAGGTGATCCTCCCCTTCTACTCTGTCCTGGTCAGTATTATGCCCAGTTCTGGGCTCCCCAGTACAAAAAAAGTCAGGAATCTCCTTGAAAGAGTCCAGTGGAGGGCTACAGAGATAATAAATGGCCTGTAGCACTTCTCTTATGTGGAAAGGTTGAGAGATCTGGGTCTGTTCAGCCTTGAAAAAAGAAGACTCCAAGGGGATCTGATGCAAATCTATAAATACCTAAGGAGTGGGAGGCAAAGGGATGAGGCTGGACTCTTCTCAGCTGTGTGTGGTGATTGGATGAAAGGAAAGGACCATAAACTGAAGCATAGGAAGTTCTGCACAAATGTGTGTAAGAATTTCTTCGCAGTGCAGGTGACAGAGCACTTTAACAGGTTGCCCAAAGAGGTTGTGGAGTCTCCTTCTCTGAAGATGTTCAAGACCCTCTTGGACGCCTTCCTTTGCAACTTGTTCTAGGGAGCCTCCTTTGGGAGGGTGGTTGGACTAGATGATCTCTAGAGGTCCCTTCCAATCCCTACAATTCTGATTCTGCGATTCTGTGAAATACTGTCCATTTCAATCTGTAGATATGTGGTATTCAAATATCATTAAAACTAAGTTGTTCAGATGCAATGTCAAGAGTATACTTGAGGATGTCTCTATGATCATACTACTTTTTAGTTCCCCATGTTTCTTCTAGGTACAAACAATCTTCAAATTTTCCATATTTTCTCCAAAGGATATCCTCATGGCATGTAAAAAAATAGCAGGGAAACTGTATAATTATTCACTAAACTGTTTAGTAAAGTTGTACTGTTCTAATTTTACACATTGACTGATTCAACTTCCTTTTTTTTTTTTTTTTTTTTTTCTGGAGACAACTCTTTATCAAGAATTCTGATTGTCTTTTTCTGCACAAGTTTTCCCCATGAAGTGCAAGGGAGTGCAAGGAAGAATCAGTGTGGCATCAAAGGTAGGTTTGCAAATAGGGACTTGCAATCCTTCTTTAAAGCAGAGATTACAGAGACGATGAACACCCTCAGAAAACCTTCAGGATGATAACAGAGGTAGGGAAACAGATCTTGGCAGTTCCTCCAAGAAAAAAATGCCTTGGGAAACTGACTAATATTTTAATTATTAGGTAGAATAGACATGGCTAATCCTGGTCACCTCCTACAACTTCAAGCTTTATTCTTTCAATCTGTCAGTTATTCCTCACAGGAATTATCCTAGATCTACCAAATTTTTAACAAGTTGCTAGATTTGTCAAATATCAATATTTGTGTGTCAGTTCAGGTAGGGGGAATGTCATCATCATACTTCAGTTGTAGAATTTCCTAAAATGTAAAGTCTTTGCCAGAAACTTTGTATCATACAGTGATGAGTCAAGATACACTTTTCTGCTGTTCATTAAAGGATGCAGGCAGACTAATTCTTTTCTCCCACAAAGTCTTTTCTTCCCCATTGTCTCATTCAAGCAGCTGAAGTGACATAATACTAATGTGAAAAACGTACCTGAGATGCTCCCTGCCCTTTTCCCTACTGTGCACCACAACTGAAGCATTTACTATGCCTGAGGAAAGAAATCTGAAGAGAGGTTTCCTGTAATCACGGGTCTGAGGGCTAATGCAGCTTGGTAAAACAGATAAAAGCTGCAAACTGTGGTCTTGTTAGGCCAAGGAGCCTATTAGAGAAGCCTGAATTGTAGGGAGTTGAAACGAATGACAAAATTGTTCTTTGTCTTATCAGAAAGCTTCAAAGGTGGATGAGATGCCATTTACATTTTTTTACTTCACTCAGCAAAGTCTTTGATAAGACTGTGCAACAGCATGTTTAGAATTATGATTCCAGGATATGATAATTCCTGAAGATGATCCTTAAATGACTATGGTGCCACCTGGGGATATTCTGGCTAACAGACTAGGAGCTTGCCTATCCAGTGAAGCATTTGCATTTTCTGCCATGTAAACAAAAGAACATAGCTAACAAGAAGGACTCTTTTGAAAAATAATTGTATGAAATAAAATAGTAGCACAAGCTCCTTCAGGGTGGTTTTCTAATCATGTCCTTGAAGTAATGACTATACTCTCAGTCATAATGACCTTTCACTAAGGGTCAACTGCGGGAACTCATGCCCAAACCTAGATACAGTAGAAGTGGCAGGGAGCACTACATTTTCAGCACTGCCTTCCAGAAACCTCAATTCTCATTTTGTGTCATAGAATGAAGAGGAAAGATAAGAAGAAGGAAGCCTTTGGGAATTAGAGTTGAAGGCAGGAAGGAACTATGACAGAATTGTCATATCTAAAATAGGAGCTGCTGATGTTCAGCAGAAATTCTCATATACAGAAAACAAACTGGTCCAGGTCAAATTTTCTGTGGCAAAGCCTCGCAAGGGCAATACTACACACTAAGAAAATCTTCCAAAAGTAGAAGATATGTTCAAATAGAATAATAAGTTGATGGAATCAGGAGGACATCTGCGCCTTGATATTAGGGCCTGACCTGTTCTTTCTCTTTTTTTAAGCAAATGTAATACTAAAGATAATCATTGTAATGATTTTATCATATTTCTGACTACTTGAGGATGTCCAATAAGCACACTGTTATCAGCATGATCTTGATTTCAGATTTATGCATTGCAAAATGATTCACTGCTGAGGGAAATCACTCCTTAGGGTTGTGAGGTTAATTCCAGAACATGATGCCAATATTTTGTGCATGGGCTGGAGACTCCACAAACAACTTTTTTACCTCATGAAAAAGAAATATATTTTCTCATACACACCCAGGAGAAAAATTATTCTCCATTCTCTGTAGGTGGTCCAAAATTTGATGTTGTTCAGCTATTTAGTGCTAGACACATAGTACTGGAAGCACTGCTCAGTTGTTATTTTAAGCTCTATGAAAGACATCTCCACCAAGTGCTTTACGTAAGCTACAAGACGACCCAAAGAGGGTTACAGTGCCCCATGTTTCACGAAGTATAAGGTGTTAGGGATATGATGCTGAGCCTCAAGAACCATCTTTATCTACACATTCACTCGGACAAAACTATTTCTCTACTTCTGCTCCTCTTGCCCCTACCCATGGCTGAAGATGGTGATGAAAAGGTGCCAAACTGAGAACACTAATATTAACTGTAAAAGACTGTAGAATTTATCCTATGCCTGAATTTACTCAGATACAAGATTAATGTGCATACTAGTTGCCTGATAACAGTGGTGTGCTACAAAGGAATCAAGAGTATGACCAGCTTGCAACAAGAGCATACATCAAAGTTTCTACTGAATGTAGCCTCAGTAATCTGCTTTCATCTTTTTCTACTTAGCAGTCTTTTCGTCTCCTGCAAACTTCGAAAAAGTCAATTTTATACTGCCACAAAATTATCAGTGTATGTTTTCAGAAATAATAGCTCAAAATCATGACCTACAATGCCTTCTTAGAAACAAAATTACTTGCTGATCATATCCTATTTATTATTATACCTTGAGGTCTTTCAGATAGTCAGTTCTTAATCCACTCGAGTACCATGTTGATTTTGTATCCTTCTTAACCAATGCATTCTGTAGCATGAAACTAAATGTTTTGTAGAAGTCTAAGTATATTGTATCAACATTATTACTTTATCATTCTAACTTGTAATCTCACAAAAATATCAAATTAGTTTGACAAGATCTATTTTCCATTAAACCACATTGATTGGCATTAATTATATTTCCCTCCTTTCATTATTAATCAAGTCTCATACCAGTTATCCCATTGTTTTCCTCAGGACTGATGTCAGGTTAACATCACTATATTTACCCCACTTTCTTGTTTACCCTTTCCTGTCCTTGTTAATTTTCTTATAGTTTGCCAGGAGTATTATATTGTTCAAAGAATTATTAATAAAGCAAATCTCCAAATTTAGTAATTGCTGTTTCTGTCTTACAACTGAAACTAATTTTCTTTATCTGATAAAGAACTTTATGTGAGATTTTTTTTTAATGTCTAGCATTTTCTAGAGCCTTAGGAATATAAATTATTCTTGTTTACTACCTTTCATTTACTATCCATGGTTCAGAACTTACTCCTATAGACTGGTATCTGGTATCTGCATTTGTCCTTTCCAAGAACTGAGTAGACTCCCTTTTTGTTTCAGAAGATGACCAGTATTTTCAATAGTTTTTTATATAACTCCTTAACAGTGAGATAACTTGCCTAAAATAGAACATAAAAATGGATCGAGATGATTTCTTCCTTATATGTCCCAGTTGGTACAATAACCCCATTTTTACATATAGGTGTTTAATTATGCAATCTTACATTAAACAGTTATCTATCAGATTAAAACTAACAAATAAAATGGATATAACTCCAAGATATGTAGTTACCTCCTACCACACTCAGATTATGTTGTTGAAGTAATACTCCCACTTATCTACATGCTTCTAATTCCATGGAATCATGCATTCCTTTCTGTATTTCTACAGGAAAGATAAATACTCAAATATTCTGTAATCTGTTGTCAAACTGTTTATGAGCTGGTAAACCATGACATCTATGAAAGAGGAAGTTCTCCAGAGACTGTGAGAATGAAGCCCTTTCAAAATTATATGAAACACATTTGAATTCTTACACTTTCTTGATGATAGTGGTAGCTGGTAGAGTAGACAAACAGTATTTGAAACTGCATTTTGGGAACATCTTGATGCTGTTGGTTTCATTTACAAATTTTCTTCTCTGATGTCAATTAATCTTGAGATGATAAAGGTCAATTCCTGTATTGTGAAGTGAGTTCCTCAGGATAAATGTAACATGTTACATGTTACAGAATACAGAAATGAAAGCTTGAGGAAGTTTTCAGATTCTAATGAAAGTCTAGTATTGTAACTATGCCTTGGAAAAACTATCTACCTGAAACTCTGTACTTGTAAGTTTAATGGTTTAGTGTAAGAAAGCAGTGTGATAAAGGGTCAGAATTAATATTTGTTTTTGTCGGTGGTGGAAGTGTCTTTTTTTCATGAAAAGTTCTTAATGGTTAAAAGCATTCTGATATCCACCTAACATCAGGAGCTGTGAATATTTTTGCTCCGATTTCAAGAGACTAGAAGATTGCCAGTCTTCCTTTGCTTGCAGCTTCTCTATGCCATTCAAGCAAAGATGCAGTTTTACTCCAAAAGACCACAGATACAGCCAAATACTCATTTGAAACTCCTGTTAAATAAGAATAGTGCAAAGAGTTTAAGTAAAAATGAACCACATGTGTGCAAATTACATCTGAACTTCTTAAAACGTATTACTAACTAAATTTCAAATGTAATTCGAAACTTTACTTTTGATTTATCAAGTCCTGTTTAACACAGTGTGTGTTATGTGAGAAACCAATTCTTCATATCCTCAGACTAAACAGCAGAGGTCAGCTTGGGTGCTTAAACTGATGGACCATAAGGTTTCTTAATGTAGGGCTTGAGACAAAATTTTTTAAGGCATTTGGGTTCCAGAGGACATTCAGCAGCACAGAGGCCAAAGACTCTGGTCTTCTAGACAAACCACAAAACCTGTCCCTTTATTTAGGCTTTTCCAGAACCTGAGTAAATGAAGATTATTACTGGAGTACAATTGTTGCTTATGAAGTGCCACTGTAGAATTTTTGTTCATGATAATCTCTTCTCTCTGATTATGGGATCTGAGGTAACAGCATGGAGGTGCATCAGGAGTGGTTCATATTGGATATTAAGAAAAGATTGTTCATCAGAGGGAGGTCAAGCCCTGCTACAAGCTTCCCAGGGCAGTGGTCATGGCCCCAATCTGCTGGAGTTCAAGGAGTGTCTCAGAAAACCCTCAGGCATAAGGTTTGAATTTTGGGTGGTCTTGTGTGGAGGCAGGAGTTGGCCTCCATGATCCTTTTTGAGTCCCTTTCAACTCAGGATACACCATAATTTTACAATTTAATTGCAGTCATACCTCAAAACAAATACACATTATTAAGTGAATATGTTAAGTTCTGCTACCAAATTTATGTTGTTAAAAATAATTTTTAAATATTACACATAAACTTACTCAAGCTAACTGGTAGCCTGCAGACTGAGATCAGAATATTTAAGTCCAAGAGGAGAGCAGTGCAATCTGACTAGTGAATTTTAACTGCCCCTGCTGGAGGAATTCAATAACATTTGCTGTCTTTCTACCCACTGAAAAGTTATGAGTCATTCAGTTTGTGTAATCATACATCCAGGACTCCTGACCCCTGAACACCTTCTTCAGCTTTATCAGAATCGATGCAAAAATCCTTTCTCAAGCTCATAGGAAACTCATGATCACCTTTAAAGACTTTCCTGTTCATTTTTTTTCCTAAAAATATGTCCTTCTGCAGAAATTCAAATATCCTGTTCCAATTACAAGTCTACTTAAAGTATACATGAATATTTCCTAGGCATATGTAGATAGTTAAAAGTAATCATGTTCTTATTATCCTTAAGATGATTATTATGATTATGCAAATATGGTGTATTATATATCACAATGGTGTGTGTACAATTTTTTTTGCCTGTTCTTCAAAAGACACAGTTGCCACCACCTGTAGTTTTCTACTCATGAGACAATAACTTTAGGCATGCTTCTAATAGAAATAGAATTACTACTAAAATAAAAGAAATTTAACAGAAATGTAATATAAATTGATACACTATGTTTTCAGATTGTTTGGAGGGAAAACAAATTTCTAGAAATTATGTATCATATGAAATTTTATTTAATTAAACTTAAAATTATGTATTTTCTGTTTTTGTTTTGTTTTTTAATGCTGAATTTACCACATGCACATTATTTTATGGAAAGAATTCAGTATGTGTATGAGGGCTGCTCTGAAAGTAATACCTCTATTTTATCATGTTGGCCCGTGATGTCAGAGGTGGCTGTAGGTGTTATGGCAGTAGAGATTAAAACTTCTCACCAATATTCTGTTACATTTTGTGGCTGTATGACAGATGACAGCAGAAGGGCAATCTGACAAAATGGCATCCTACATGAAAGTGTGTATGATGCAAAGCTGCGTCACTGAACTCCTCCATGAGGAAAAAATGGTCCCCATTAACATTTGTTAATGCTTGCTGAACGCTGATGGAGGCCAAACAGTGGGTATGAGCACAGTGAGTCAGTGAGTGGTGCATTTCAGCAATGGTGACCACAACAGTGTCACCTCCACAGGTGAATACTTTACTAGTGTGGCATGCAGGCTCTTGTTCATTGGTGGCAAAAATGCATAGCTAATGGTGGTGACTAAATGGAAAAACAGTCTTTTGTATCTGAGAATTTCCTGTATCAGGTAGTGTTATTGTCTTCTTTGTAGCTACTTTAGTTTCCATAGAAATAAATAAGAGACATTACTTTTGGAGCTGCGTGTGTGTGTGTGTGTGTGTGTGTGTGTGTTTGTATGGTGTATGCACGTACATAAATACATACATATATATACATATCTCTTCTGGCAGCACAGCAATGTAAAAATAATGGTTTTGTGGGGGACTTCGTAGCAGAACAATATGTAACAGCTGCCTTCCCTTCTCTCAGAAAAGATATCAAGGATTGTTTTTCCTTTTACAGTGATCCCTTAAGTCATGGCAACCTTCTCCAATTGCCATTTATTTGACACCCTGACAACTTAAAGACAACAGCAGCACATGAGATCTAAAAGGAATTGTGTCTAATTTTCACTGCTAATGCATTGTATCTGCAGAACTGATATTAAAGGTAATTCTGCACATCATATCTCGAAACCAGATACCAGGAGGGGATGATGAACAAATTGAAACCTCTTGTGGGAAACAATTTGACCAAATCCTAACATTCCATAGGCCATTTGCTTGAAATTGATAAGACTATTGTAAATCACTCCAGTGACTTTGAAGAGATGAAAAGATAAAACCTGCAACAGTAAATAAGCAATAGGAAAGGAACTATTTTCATGGAAAAAAATCTAAGTTAATGTTCAGGAAATATTTCAAATAATTAATTTGACTTTGAAAATAAATATAAGCTAATAATTTTCTGAGTTATTTTTTCTTTAGTGTTATTTTAAGCTCTGTAATTTCTGCAAATTTGAATGACAAAGAATTGTATATCTGACAATGTCTTCTTTTATTTTTCCATTTAGGCCTCCATCCACATTCACATATAAAAAATGGGTTGATTTGCTACAAAAATTTTTATACACAACATGGAAAAGCATTTTCAACCTCAACCTTATCTCAGAACTAAAAGAACAGATGAGAATGGATGAAATACAACCTATACTAATCTACCTACTCCTAAACATTATTAGATCTTCAGCATAATTAAGAGCAGTTGTTAATTGACTCACATATCTGATCCAGAATGCAAGTTTATGTGTCTTAAATAGCCCCTGTACAGTTCATTTTTAGCCACTCCTTAAACCGCTGAGGTAGTAATGATGTCATCGCTCTTCATCTTCCATCCTACATAATCAAGGTGCAAACCATCATTATCAGATTTTGTTGGCTTTAGGCTCAGAATCTGCCACTGACTCAAAGTAGGTCTTTTTAAGTATCTCATTTTTATACACTTGGAGTACTTGGTTCGACTTTCTTTTGGGTGAGGAAGAATGTTAAAAATTGGATACAAGGAAGATTGTATTGGCATACTATATATCCAGAATACTCCTAGTGCTCAAGATGAAAGATTTCCATGAATTTTTCCTAAATTATTTAAAAATTTTAATTTAGAAAAGTTGTATCTTCAAACGCTAACAAATTTTGAAATTGCAATTGAGGACACTAGTATACATAGAAAAATGTCTATTTCAGCTAGATAAGAAAGAAATCAGGTGCAAAAATGACTTTCTTTTTTTCTGAAACCAAGCAATTAAATTTTCTTCTGGTAAGAATCCTACAAATCCTCCCTCCCTCCCTCCCTCCCTCCCTCCCTCCCTCCCTCCCTCCCTCCCTCCCTCCCTCCCTCCCTCCCTCCCTTCCTTCCTTCCTTCCTTCCTTCCTTCCTTCCTTCCTTCCTTCCTTCCTTCCTTCCTTCCTTCCTTCCTTCCTTCCTTCCTTCCTTCCTTCCTTCCTTCCTTCCTTCCTTCCTTCCTTTTCTGTAGGAAAAAAGTGTACTGAAATTTGTAAAATATGTCTTTCAGCTAAATTTTAAATCTATTATTCAGGAATTAATATTTGCTTTGAAAATGCTAACGGTCAGTTTGCTTAGATAATTACATGGGTTCCTTATGCACCAATACTTTGATTGGTGCACGCTATCATGGCACTTATTTTAAGTAGTGGTTTTCATTAATATTTTTCAAAATTCCTCAAGCAATTTCCCATGAAAAGGGAGTGTCTATTTGGATTCTTAATCCCTAGCTAATCAAGCAGCATTCTGCACATATGTGTTTCGTGTAGGAACTGAAAAGTTCTTTCCACTGCCCTATTATAGGAAGACAAGTTTGAATGTAACTTGATTCAGTAGAAAAATAGCGCAGTAAAGTCTGTATACTGTATAGATGTTACATGAAAACAATGCTCTCCTTTCTTTAAACTGCAGCCAGTGCCTAGCCTTTGATGAAGCTCTGGAATAATGGAGTGCCATGGGCTATTTTCTTCTAGTTTCTATAGCTCAATACAGGGCTTGTCTCTTCTGTTTGTTTTCAGCTAATTGCCTCAAGATCTAATAAGTTAGTGATGATGTACGTTGAGCACCACTGACCCCTTGCCAAAAGAAATAATATGTCGCACTGAAGTTTAAGGAGGTAGGTTTTTATCAGTCAAATGTTTTCTCTAAAAAGCTCTAATTTCCACTGTGTTGGTTGTAAGTGGCATTCATTACTGCACTGGTTCTTTTAAATGGCTAAGTCAGAAATAATATGTGAGGGTAAAAGCCAATGTAGAAGCCAAATGCTAACCTATTGCTAACCTACATGTGTTCTCTTTCTGTTATAAGGCTTTGGTATTTGTTGTTCAATGGGCCTCAAAGGAAAAAGGCTTAAGAATTTCAGAGAACGTTCAAAATTAATCAGATATTAACTCATATTTTTTCTCAATGAATATAACTTTGATGATTTTATTTAAAACATTCCTTACTCATTTTCTTCTTGCTAGAGCATTTCTTCTTGCTAGAGCAAAGAAACCCATGGAAAACAAAGATATTAATAGTTTTACTCTAAATTGTATTGAAATTAATAGCATGTTGAAGCAAATAAAAGAACAAGGCCTGTAGAGAGAGCTTACAGATTCTGCATTAAATAATATTACACAAATGGCAAGTTAAATTATATTTTCTTCTTCACTAAGCAAAACATTGCTCTGGGAATGTTCAGGTATATCAGAAGCAAACACCTGTCTAGGATCTTTTTTGATATTTTCCAGTTTTTAATGGAAACTGCATCTCCTTCTCCAAGATGTTTAGGAGTTAGTCTTTTATGGAAAAAGGCAAAAAATAAGTCCTACGGAAATGCCAAGAAAAACAATTTCCTTATATGTGTAGTCATTATATGTTTTGGTAAAAGAGTTTTTCATGTTACAGGAAACACCAACAATGGTCTTACTTTATAATATTCTAGATGATGTAAAGACCCTAATCTAGTTACCTTCATGCTTACTGGAATGAACAGCTCTCAGTTCAGTGGAAGTGCCCACCAACGGGTGCCCAAAAGCCACCTCACTGGCAAATAGCTCCTTCGCGTAGCCATCTCGAAAAGCAGAGGGAGGTTTGTGTCTGAAACCTCGAGCACAGCTAAGCAATACTAAGTAAGTTGATTTAACTATTCTCTGTGGCTGCTTTTTTTCCTTTATTAGCCTGCACACTCACTCTCGCCCTGGCTTTTGCACTATGATGTTTATGCTGTTAGCGAGATAGTTCATCTCACTGTCTGCCAAAAAACTAAACCCCTCAGGAAAGGAAAATATTTCCCATGATAAGGAGCTGAAAATGCAGCTCACCAGAAGCAAAAGACTGCAAGATGTGAGGAGGAAAAAAGCACGTTCTAACAGTTTAAAAGCTTGTGAAACTGCGCACAGCTAAACTTGGATTACTTTGGCTCTACTTCCTATTTTCCCTGACTGGATGCTCCTGCCACATCTTTCACACCCTTTTGGCCGAGTGGTATCCTATCTTAGAAAGCTATTCTCTACTAAAAAAAAAAAAAGGAAAAAAAAATTATCAGTCATACTACTACAACAGAACAGGAGGTATGGGTACATATCATGTGTATGGGACAAGATCCAAGTTTCTTTCCATGCCTAAAGGGATGTGAGCTTGCATTTTTCAGTTTTCAGGTGAGTGCACAGGCACAGGCAGGCTATAGAGTATGATGACAATGAGAGCTCACACCCTGATCCAGTAACTATTTTGTATAAACAGTGAAACATGCACTACATCAGAGACTGGAAGCCAGGACTAAAATTAATTTGCCTGAGAGCTGCATCCTTTTCTACTCCCTGTGCTTGTGATCCCCCCAAGCATTTTGTTGTTCTACACACTTAGAATAATTGCATCACAAAACAGTCAAAACCATGGATTACGGTATAGGAGATCCAAAAGAGAAAGAAGAGATGAAACAAGGTGTCCTACATCTTGTGTGAATGATCTGTTCACTAAAATGTTGGATGATGAACACTGTTATTTTCTGCTTTTGTGTCTCTTTACATTGTGCCAAGTAATTATTTGCCTAAGGAAAATATATACCATTCTGGGTGAGGTAAGTGGAGGAAATACTGCCCTGAAAGCTTTCCATACTTAACTGAGTATCTAAACTGCTTGGACTTATCTAGAGATTAGACAGTTATCACAAGGTCCAGGGATGAGCATCTGGATGTAAAGGCAGCAGAACTCATGAGAAAAAAAAGAAACCTATGAATTTATGGGTGATTTTGGGGTCAGATGGCAGCTAAGAAGGACTCTTGAGGCTCAACGTCTTGGATTTAAATGTGGAACTCTTGTGTCTTTTCGGATATAGAAGTGTTGGGAAATAATTTCAAGCAAAGTAATTTGTATCCTAGTTGAGCTACTAAGAAAACAAAACCAAACCAACCAAACCAAAAAAGGGTAATATATATATTACATGTTTATTTTTATAAATTTATTATATATATTTAAATTTGTTTATATATCAGGTAGTTTCCAAAGTTCATGTAAAATTTTCTGTGAGAAATAGGGGAACGTCTGGAATTTATGTATTAATATCAAGAAACTGGTTAAAACTAATGAAAAGTAATAAGTAATGTATAGTGAAACAAATGAGTGGCCATGACTTGATAGGCCCAAAGGCATATTGCAATACTCTGCTTAACAAGTAAATAATAGGAACATATTAACTAGTGCTTTCAAAATAGCTGAAATTGCTTTTATAGAATTCTGAAGTAGTCATAAACTCTCATTCAGGTTCTGCTTTTGGTTGAAAAATATGTGAAAGATAGATTCTAGATATAAAGGGATTTTTTATATATTTTTTTTTACAGGTAATACATTATTAGCTAGGAATTTCCCAGATTCTTAATAAAGGTAATGATATTTATTATCAGTGAGAAAAACAGTTTACAATAATCATGGGGATTATATTTTATATATATATATATATATATATATATATATATATATATATATATAAGATATATATATAAGATATATATAATATATATATAGATTATATATATTAGAGCAACGCTGTATTTTTATTTCCTTTTTTGAGTTATTGCTTTGTCAAAAAAAAGTTATCCAATTTGCAATATGATTTACAATCTCAGAACCACTCTTATTAAGTTTTTACTACAAAAATTAACATTATAAAATTGTGCCAGTCAGGCTGGGAGAACTAGAAGGATTTCCCCAAGTCACTGGAATTTATTAAAAAAAAACCCGAAAATATTAACTTACCAAGAATGCCCATTTTTCTAGACAGCAAAATATATACATTTATTTTCCCCATTGTGTCACTTCCACTTGTCTTGGATTACACGTTCAGTATAGCATTTAGTATTTCCATTATTTTATGATGTTGTTAAATATGTATTGTTCCACACTTGAGAACAAGTTGGCAATATATCATCTAGAATGAAAGAAATAAAAATATATGTTGCATGCACGAGCCTTGATTACTTGCAACATTGTTTTGTGTATTGTGATTTAACTGATTTAACCCCTTTTCTGATTGAGATCATGTTTGCTATTCCCTTTGTTTAAAATATGTCTAAGAATTCTATTTCTACTGAAAAAATAAATGATGAATTATTTATAGATACCAATTATTTATTATCATTTATGCAAAGCTTGTCATATTATGCATGCATAAAGGGATGAAATCACTGTTAACCCCTGATGCCTTTAGGGGCATTATACGATAGGCAAAAGGTTGCTTATGTTTATTATTGTAGATAAACATATACATTAAGAACATACATTTTGTTTGTACAAATTGCCAAGCCGAGCTAGGAAAATTATGTGTTTATTGAGCAATTGCCTTTCTAAGTAATGCTCAATTAATCTATTTAATGCAGTATGCTTACTTTCTCTAGATTTAAAATCTAAGCATTTTTTAACTACAAATACTCAAGTAGAATTTAATTCAAATATAAGGAATGGAAGTATTATAAGAATTAAGAATTAAGACTTTTTTTTTTTTGCTTTCTTTGTCCATCCTGAGGCAGCACCTTCATCAGCTAGCGATGCAGCATTGCACTTTAGCATTAAAGTAAGCAGATACAATCTATAAAATTTCAAAATAATACAATTTTCTATTACTTCCAATCAGTCTGAAATATAAGGCAAATTCAGGAAGATAGAATATTTATACTAGCATAAATTAGATGCAGTTGCTTTAATGGAGAACATCTCTATAGTGTAAGGGCCAAAATTATGTTTAGTATTAAAATAATAAAGTGGTCCATATGTTTTGTCATCATGCTGTAAAACTAAGGTGTTTTATGAGGTTTGTATAAAAAAACACTTTTTCAGCTTTAAAAAACAAAGAATTGCGTTTAATTCTTTAAAAGGGATTAGGTTATCATATATGTGCTTAAGGACATTTCGCGTGATGGCAGCACGAGAGTAATTCAGCAAGAGTCAAATGACAACTACTTAATGCAGTCACTCTCCAAAGCTGCAATATCTTGTTACAAATATGGTTCAGGTCACAGTCTAAACATAGCTAAAGGTCTCAACCTGATTCCTGAAGAATGTGAGTTCGCATAACAAAACCTGGCCCTCAAAAGCACACAAGCAAGTCTCTGATCAAGGCATTTTTGTTCTCATCTTCTCTTGTCCCTATTCAGCAAAGCAACATGTTGGTTTCTTAACTTCCCATTCCTACTCCCACAGTGGCTTAATTTGTTTCTGTTCACTTCAGAGCCTACAGGTCCTAAAGATGTGTTGTTTTAGCTGTCATGGCACTTTAAAGATTTTCCTAAGGAGCCAGCACAAACACACAGGGGCATATCTTTATGCTGAAGGCTGAGAAATTGAAAATAACACCAAGACCTCTGGCAACAGCACTGGGAACAGTTAAGTGATCTTGATCAACCAAACTGAGGAAAAATGTATAGCTGTTATTGTACGTTGATTATGAAAGGTCAGGTCAGAAAAACAGCATCTTTTCTTAATTTAGACAGGCTACAATTAAGTCGAAGGTTGCCATTTTTTTCAGTACATTTTCTTACTGGACATAGCAGGCTTGATTCACCAAAATCTTTTTACAAACATAGCTCCAAACTGGGAAGAAGACTTTCTGAATGCCAGCTCTTAGGGTTTAGCACAGGCCCATCTGCCATGTTCAGTAATGCCTGAAACCTAGCATAAACTCTTGAGGTGAATTACACACCAAAAGCATTCATAGGGAACAAGAAGCTTCAGCTCTGGTTCAAAATCAAGCCACTTCATGAAACATAGCTCTATTAACAGGACCTTTTTCACATCATAGATTAATGCCATTACATCTTAATGCTCACTAACTGCAAGAGCAGCCCTGTTTTAACCGGCTGCACTAAAGCAATATGCTGGAAATAAGACTCTCTCCTTGTTTAGGCTGATATGACAACAGAGAAATGCCCTGATCTATACTGTGTTATTCTGATTAAAACCAATACAAGTGAGATCAAAATCAAGTCCACTGACTGTAAAAAGCAAAAGAATGTATTAAAAGAAAAGGTAGTTTGAGGGCAAGTAAAACCTCTAGCTTGTTTTTTTAATTAATATTTTCTTTTTGTGACATAGCCCCAGGCAACCAAATACATATTCTTCTAATCCCACTTGACCTCAACACAAATGTTTATGCCAAGGGTGGTGTTCTCATGTTCCCAAGACTGGGGCTTAGGATAATGGATTCTACCAAAGGGCATTCTTGCATTTTTCTTCTCTCCTTTCATTTTGAACCACCTTTCCATCCATGTTTTAATCCTGATTCTCCTCTATCCCATAGATATGGTCTCATGCATAATATTGCTATGGATGATTCACTAAGGGCCTTGCCTACTACAATCAGTACTAATAAATGCCTTCTTACCTTCCAGCTACAGAGCTGAAGTAAAATAGGTTCTGTTTCAGAAACTCTGTACATGTTGCTGCTATCTTATTTCTGCACAGATGATCCACGAAGTCAAACATTCATTACTTACTATAAAAACAGTAAGAACAGATTTTGAAATTTATTTGCTGATTGAAATAACAGGTTTTAAAAAGAAAGATTCCTTCTTTTTCTTTCAGACTCTGTCATGATTTTTGTAAAAGATCAGAAGTAGCATTGCTGTCAAGAATGAAAAGATCAGCATTTCATTCTGTGTTAGAGTTGTCAGAAATGAGTGCACAAGATTTTTGCGTGCAATTCTGTATGCAATTCTTAGTCTGTCAGAAAATGCAGTTTCACACTGTAACTGTGTTTATAAAATTAGTCAAAGTAGCATGTAAAAACGTTGTCACTTGTATTTATTAATCAAAATGAGATTGCTTTGAAACTTTGACTCATGCAAATTAGTAACACAAAATTAAGATGGAATTTTCCTTTATTTATCTGTAAACACTTTGATGCGTTTCCCTTGGTATACAATAAAAAGTGTTGTGATATTTTGGTAATATTACCACTAATTCTTCAACTTTAATTT
The DNA here is from genome assembly GCA_023055505.1 of Callipepla californica brunnescens. NCBI lineage: Eukaryota > Metazoa > Chordata > Aves > Galliformes > Odontophoridae > Callipepla > Callipepla californica. The sequence goes on along the minus strand of JALIRH010000002.1, from coordinate 58,616,431 downwards.
TAGATGTAAAAGTTTTTCTTGTGTACTATCTTGAACATTTCAAAGAGGTCACAGAAGATCTTGATAAAATTTATTGTTCCACATCTGAAAAAAGGAAAATGTACCAACATAAAATATTTAAAAATAAAAGTCTGTACTTACTGCCTGCCAAGTCACATTTGAATTGTGTTTTATTTACAATAATGATGACATGACATACTCTCAAAATACCCTGATGTAATTAAATTATTTTTAAGAACATTTTTAATAGTAAAAAAAGCCACTGAACATTAGAAGTAATGTTTTAACAAGTTAAGGGGGGAAGCATCATGCTAGTTTGATCACTTCTCATTTTTGATTTTTTATTGCTTATGTACAGATTTTTTTTCACATTCTTTTAATAAATGTTATATAACACACATTTAACATTGTTTTAACCAGCATCTTTGTATTTGTCTTCAGTAGAAATAACACCTAATCAACACTACAACCTGAGAATGTGATTATGATTCATACTGATTGACTGAATGACAGCAGTGTAGTTTAGGAAACGTATGAGGAGTAATTACAGAATATACCCTATTTTCTAGAATAAGAAAAAATACAAATTAACCTATGACAGATTTTAAAAGATCAAGATCAGAATCAACAAGTAAAATTCAGAATATAATTCTGCATTCTGTCTTATCTTTAGGGCATCTTTACTCAGGATTTTTGGTAAGTCTTCTGTGAAGCCCACAGTGAAAGTTACTGTACTTCACATTATTTGAACTCAGGTCTATGATTGCTCTTAAACTGCATTTCCAAAATGGATTACTGGTAGCCATTTATGGGAGATACGGATGGATGATAAGTTTCTTGTCCTTTCCTCCTGAAGGAAAGACACTAAATGCCATAAAATTTTTCATCACAGTTAATCATCATCCCTGACGATTCTGAAGAATAAACTCTTTAAATCCTGCTGACTGATTATGGAGGAGAAATACTTTTAAAACTGTTGCGAAATACAAACAGGTTGTAGTATGTAAAACACAATTCCCCATGTAGTCATATGCACATACACTGATACTCGTTCCCTGAATCTTAAAGTAATTTAAAAGGATAATTAGTGTGTAGTGTCAGAATTGGCTCCTCAGAGGGTTAGTGTCCATCCTGTTTGTCACTGTTTCTTGCCTAATCCTGTCTAATGAGGGTTTATGTTAACATGGCTAAGCACTTGCCGATATGCACTACCAAGCTATCTAAGCTTAGAGAAGACATGCTGTTCAAATGTCACTGCCGTTGGCTATCACGCTATAAGATACTGATTATTGCTTATTATGTTTCATATTGGCAGCATATTTCATATGCTGCCATTTGTGCTTGTTTGTAGAGTCCTGTTGTTCTTATATAGATAACAAATAATGTCTGTGTTTTTCCTAGGTTTAAATTTTAATCTCTTTACTTGCATACCTGTTAATAACTCTCTCTGTGGGGCAACACCTTTGATTTCCTGCTTTAAAGTATTTAGAGAAAGTTAAAACATAGTATGAGAAAAATAAAAACAGAATTTAAACACAGGTAAATACATATATATATATATTTAATGTTTGTGCAGATGCAAATATGTATATACATCAACATTTTTGGGATATGCTAGAGGTTTTCCTTTAAGAGAAGAAAATTATTTCTTCTTTTCTCTATCCTTTCGCCTTGTTTTAGAAGCTACTAGACGCTGTGGAACATTATACATCACAGTCAAGCCACGTCTCACTTGCTAGTTATGATTATCTTTTGCAGGAAGGAAGGCATCCTACTAGAGTCTGAAGCTAGAGGTCAGCCTTCAGATCAGAGATTTGGTTCAAGTCTTTTTGTATTTCCTATTCAAGGAAGGTGGAGATTCACTCGTTATAATTGCTTACATTAGCTATTTCCACACTGCTGCTAAAAAGAAGTCTCGGGAGTGCACCCAAGCAGCTGACTAGCATGTACTCTCCTATCTACACTTCTGCCCGTCAGGTTGCCTAAGGCCTGCCTGCAGGCAGCCCATGAGCAGCTTGTTTGGGCATATCTGGAAAAGTGCTAAGCTACTAGACACATCAGGGATGGAAGGTCCTGACCATCGACTCCCCTGCAGATGCAACACAGATATATCAGGACAGACCTTGACACAGGTTCAAGTGTGCTGGCAAGGCTACTGAACATCCCTTACCTTCTGAAAGAATCCGCCAGGCTGTGAACAGCCCTGCCTAGGAGCAGGCCCAGCTCATTCACAGAGATTTGGCTAGTTTGCCACCACTAAAGACTGAGCCACAGCATGCAAGGGGTGGCAGTATCTGGCATACCCATGCCTCACCATAGCCTGGACCCCAACTTCACAGTTTCCTGTTTCTCATCATAAAACTATGGACAGTCTGGTTTAGTGTGGATGAAGTTGGTATCATTGTAATTCACCAAAATAGAAGTGCATGTGTTTGTATGTGTGTGCTTAAGCCCATAATCCCAAAGTAAACTAGCCTGAGAGCCTACATTTTTTACCAGCTAAGTCAAAGGATATATTGCTGATTTATACAGTTGTAGTAGATAGAAAACAAAGCTGTAAATCAGAGTTCAACTGCAAGTTTTGTGGAAGACCAATATTTTTCTTTCCATAGTCTTGCAATGGATGAGTAAAATGAAGATTTGGCATGGCTTCAGCACCCAGCTAAAATTCAGCCAAGGAATGCTGTGACGTGTAGTGAATCATTCTTGTCTATGAATTGGAATTGTTATGAAATATGAAACATTGAGAATTAAATAGTGAATTCGTGCTACTAAAACTTATTCGTAAAAATAGCCTCAACTAATTTGGAATAAATATTACTATAATTTTCTCCTTAGCAGACAATTACAACTTCTCTTTCTACATTTTAATATTTTTCCTCAGACTGTGGAAACCCTTAGAACTTAATTAAATGTGATGCTGATTTGAGACCTAGTTGGAAAAAAATCTAGAAAAAATTATTCTTTTAACAAGAAATAGTATTCTTATAGAACACATCTAAAAAGAATAAAAAGTTAAAATTATCCTACAGAATAAATCATAGCTATTTCAGTTTAAAGCTGACATCACTATTATCATGCAATAGAAAAATATTTATCTTTGGTAATTAGTAGAAAAGCCATAACAACGAGCCTGGTATCAGAAGAACTGCCATATTTTGTCCACTACGTTGGCCATCCAGACAGCATCTTCTCCTGGACAATCAGTTCTGGATGCTAAGGAAAAAAAAGAAAAAAATTAATGTGAACATTTATCTGAATTATGATATAAAAATGTATGAAAAGCAATGAATTGAGTGTGCTTAGACCTATGTATTGCAAATCGTGTTTACAACATCCTCGGTGCTCTAGGAATAATTGCACTCTTCTTTTTGTCTTTATTCATATTTTTTCTTGCTTAGGATCAGTATTGTAGCAAGAAGTTTCTTATACAGCATATACATACAAAATCGCTGCCTGAAAATTTCTCGTACTCACTATATATATTTGAGAACCAAATATTAAAATCCTTTGATAATATTAAATACTGAAGTTCTACATGTAAGTTAGAGTCAATTGCCCACTAACCTGACACATTTTCAACCTGTTGAATCATTACTGTTATGGTCATCTTCTTCAAGTTTGAAGATGATTTTTAAGGAATAGCCCCATTCCTCATTCAGCTACTGTCTGGAAAAATATGTCTTTGAGTACTAACTTGTAAAATTTTTCTCTGTGTCATGAACTTTTACGCAAAAAAAGTAACTGGCTATATATGAAGATGAGAATCTATTGGGAAACTTTCCCAATAACATGCCTCTATATTCTTTATGCATTATCATTTAAAATTTTCATTTTCTCAGGAGATAGCCATGGTATCCCCTGTTCCCATAGTGTTATAGCCACTGAAGAGAATGCGGTTTCCTCAGTTGCCAGAGCTTTTCCTTCCTAGAGACTAAAGTAAGAGTCCCACTGAGTTTTCTTGGGCAAAAGCCACAAAGGTTATTTTCTGCTATAACAGTCCTGCTCTAATTAGTAATTACTGAAAGCTGAATCTGGTCCATTGTTAATTTATTTAAATCACTTAATTTCATTGTATCATAGGCAAATTACAAGGGCTGTTTCTGTTTTGGCCATGCAAAATTGTCCATGGCCAAGATGTACAGTGTGTCTCTAATTTGTCTCCAAGGGAATTTAATTGTGAAGTGGACAATATGGCAAATGCTGGTATTTGTATTACTCATTAGGTCAGTAAAAAGTTAAAATCCTGCTACACTCATCCTAATTGGGAGTGACCAGAAGACTTGGAGAACAAAGGTAGAGGCCCTTCTGCAGCTGCCTCTTTTGTCCTAGAGGCAATCACACTTCTCACTTCTATTACTTGAGGCTATTTATCAGTAAAATCACACTAGAATTGAACCCCTGGTCCAGTTAGCACACTGAGCATCTAAAACTGAAAAACAGATGATTTCTACCATCTAAATTAATTTGCTCCCTCCTGTCATTACATAAAGCAATTCCATCAGAGGAAGAGCGAGCAGAAGAATGGACAAAAAGTAAAGATGTCATATTCACAAGAGGCAACTTTGGAATGTTATAGATTATATCAAACCTATGATTTTCAAGTGAAGTTCTGTTTTTATAGTGAACATCTCACAGAATAATTGACAAATTCTGCAGTAATTTCACACTTGTATCAGTCATTTGAAATATACAACTATATTATTCTACTGTTAATACATTTCAGCTGTATAATAAGTTAAATTGATTGACATCCCTTGACCAATAGTAAAGTAAATTTCTTTACAGCTGAAATAAAAGTTTCTGATATTCATACGCATTCACAAATTTCAGAAAAATAATCATGTTTTAGCACTATGTTCATAAATATTTGTAATAAGTCAAATATCGCTTTTAGGCATGTGTTTCTAAAGTAAGCTTTTAAACTGCCCTCTTTATAGAGTGCACACAGTTTAAACCATACAGGTTTATGTATCCAGCTAAGTTGTGTATCTGTCTACCAGATCTGAATTTGCTGCTTACATGGATTGTGTTCACAGATGTGCTCTGTGACAAGGAGTACAGATGAAAGTTCAGGCTTGAATTGAGGACTCAACCTGAATATGATACATTTAATAAAGCTGAATTTCCTGGGAAGATGAAGTATGGCAAGTATCCATGCATTCCAGTTATTTCCATGCCATAATTATCTAAAATTTACAGTAAGAACCAAAAACTGAGTTGCTTTAACAAAGAGTTTTATCCTATATTTGACACTGTAAGCCAATCACACTGTTACTTGTGCATTTCTCTTGATTATAGCATACAAAATGGTTATCCAGAACAAAGCCACAAGAAAAAAAATAAAATAGTACAGCACCATTATCAACTTTAAAGAGATGAAACTTTTTTTCCAAAATTGGATCTCAAACTTTTCTGATATTCACAAGAAATATTACACACATTTATCATATTGTTAAAAACAATAAATAGAAGAGAGTGGATTAGATAAATTGATTAAGATTCCTGACCAAGAAGACTGATCACCTTCTAAATATATGCAAACACAAAGCAATATAGTAATGACCACACTCTTGATACAATTGTTTTATGGAGTTAACTGCAAAATTTGTAATACAAGATTTTTGATAGGAGACTCAAATTATTCAAGTATGCCAATAAGTTTTTCAGTTTTCCTTTAAAGAATATTCACAGACAATTTTGGTTCACGACCACTAGATTTGTATTAAAATATAATAACATACGTAAAATATAATTAATATTTTTAATTATGTTTTGAATCTGTCTACCTGATGACTGAGACTGGCATGGACTTCCTGTCTGCCAGGAAGAATCACAGAGCACATACATCATATAAAGGACATGAAATACACAAATAATAAAAAACAATTTTCAGTGCAACTCAGAAATAAATTTCACCCAACAAAAATTCTCTGGATCATTATCTCCATTTTTTTCTGCTAAGTATTTTTCAATATGTTCATGGTCAGTTGTGTACCATCAGGGATGTGCTATTCTTCCTTCACTGAAGACTCTGTGAGAGGGAAGGAACTAAGAGGTTGCAAAAGTATGACATAAGAGAAATATACATTTGTACATTATTTTGTTGTGATATCAAAGCACTATGCCTTAGAATACAGTGAAGTAGTGCACTGAATCATTGATGTTGCCAATCAGAATATTTTATTCATAGTACTTTCAAGAGTAATCTATACTAATGGGAAGAAAATACTCCATCGTCTTGCATTTGTGGCCAGAGATTCTATGATCAGAGTGAGGTTTTTCAAAGCATAAAGCACAGTGATACTCCAGTCTCTATGAGGATGCAGTTTGTTCCTCAAGTAATTACGCTTGAAATCATCACTACCAAGCTCATGAGGGCTGTCACCATAAATAGCATACAGAAATTCAGGACAAATATATTAATTTTAAATACATGTGGTTCTTAAATAAAACCAAAATAACCTACATAATTCATAATTTTCAGGTGTTCATCTTTAGGTTGATTTATTACAAAAACTTACCCTGCTTAATTGAAGAATCCTCTAATATCACTGCATTTGAAATGCTTCTTTTCAAGTGGAAAAGCCTATTTAAATATACATTCATATACATTCATGGGAAGATAAATATACATAGTGTACATTTAAAAATTTATATAATCAACATTATAAACTTCACACATAAGGAAGTCTCAATTTTTTTTTTTGAAAGCACTCAGGTTTCTATTGCAAATGTCTTTTGACAAGTTGCTCTGAAAGACCTCACTGTCACATATAGCATAAGTGTAATTTTTTCTGTGCCTCATCAACATTGTCTTTAAGCCATTCTCCATAGGGAAAATTTGTTGGGCAGTAGGTCAATTTACTTTCAGCCCCATTCAATGCAAGAACACTCAGCTAACTGTGACTAATTAAATTATATTTTCTGTGAGAAAAATATTTGCTCTACAGAATCCCCCTTCCAACTAATGAACCGTTATTTACTAATTCAAGTACAGCTTTGAAAAGCCATCAGATTGTAGAATTCTGTTAATTCTGAACTGAAATGTCAGAGGCTTTGTTTCATGGAATAAATACAATAAGCAAGTTTGTCTGACATTTACTTCTATGACATTCCCATCTCCTGACTGTTTAAAATAAATTTTAAAATCTCAAAAGAAATTACAATCTAAACCTCTTAATCTCAACTGACTCTGTTGAAATCACTGTGGGATGGATTCACAGGCCTTGAAATTTGTCTTACAGTGAGATACTTAAAGATCAGAATGTATTTAACAGAACAGACTGAATAGGATTAGCCTTTGTCTGCAAGCATCTGTACAAGAAGATATCTGATATTAGAGGGTTCTTCAGTTAGACAGGGAAAGTTTTTGTAATAACTCAACCTAAAGACAAACAAACAAGTGCATAAAGTTGTGGGCAACTTCAAAAGCATCAAATTTGCTAAGAGGTAATCAAGTTTTTCCACTACCTAAAACCAAGAGGAGGGACAAGATCCCCTAAAAGCTTCTAAGTCCTTTAGCAGAACCTGGGCATGTGTGGCAAAGCTCCAAACTGCAACCTCAAAGACTCATGCCCACTTTTCAACCACCAGCAAAGTTACCTGATTGTCTCCCCAACTCCCTAGAGAGCTCTCTGGGCACTGTGCCCACAAACAGTCCCATCTGAGAAGAACATTTTTGCAACAAAGCCCTGACTTGGATCTGGAAAGCAGGAGCCGCTCTTCTTACAGCTCTTTGTAGTGCCAACCTATATGTAGGTAGAGATTTCATAGGCTGCATGTGCATAGGCTAACAGGTCCCACACAAAATGTGACAGCACGTGTTCTCTTTAAAAACAAGGTAACAGCTGTATTGTTGCCTACCTTTTACAGATTCCCTGGAGCCTGGAGCAGACTCAGACAATATCCTCTGTCTGAAAAGATTAAGAGCCACAGCTCCCCTCTCCCAGAAGACAGCATTAACCACAATCCACACAGCTGGGAAAGGAGGGGGCTATTGCTGTTGAAACACTTTGTCTACAGAGGAAATGATGCAATACCCATGGAAGATGTGAGGAAGAGTGCAAGAGGGAACATGACTTTGTGGCCTAGTGCCACAACATTTGGCTGGGAGTGGGCAGACCGAGATTCTAGTCCTTACTTCAAGAACTGTTTCCGTATTTTTACACTAAAGAGTTATTGGTTTTGGATACAACAGAGCTGGGTGAATGAGGTCACTGAACCTAAATTTCCCACATTCCAGATAAATATTAATGAGAAAAGCAGTGAGCTATCATATAAACTCTTATGGGTAAAGAACTGGCAGAAGGTCCCTGGATGAGGGGATTGAGTGCACCCTCAGTAAGTTTGCAGATGACACTATGTTGGGAGGAGGTGTTGATCTGCATGGGGTAGGAAGGCCTTACAGAGGCATCTGGATAGTCTGAATTAATGGGCTGAGGCCAATGGGATGAAGTTCAACAAGACCAAGTAGTGGGTCCTGCACATTGGCCACAACAACTCCAGCCAATGATACAGGCTTGAGGCAAAGTGGCTGGAAGACTGTACAGAAGAAACGGACCTGAGGGTATTGGTTGATGTTCAGCTGAACATTAATGTGTCCCAGGTGGCCAAGAGGGCCAATGGCATCCTGATTTGCATTAGAAATAGTGTTGCCAGCAGGAGCAAGGAAGTGATCATCTCTGTACTCAGCTCTGGTGAGGCTGCACCTTTTGTTCAGTTTTGGGCCCCTCACTACAAGAAAGACTTTGAGGCTCTGAAGCATGTTCAGAAAAGGGCAACGAAGATGGTGAGAGGTCTGAAGCAGGAGTAGTTGAAGAAGCTGGAATTGTTTAGTCTGGAGAAGAGGAGGTTCAGAGGAGACCTTATCACTGTCTGCAACTACCTGAAAGGAGACTGCGGTGAGAGGGGAGTTGGCCTCATCTCCTTTGTAGCTAGCAATAGAACTAGAGGAAATGGCCTCAAGTTGTGCCGGGGAGATTCAGGTTCCACATTAGGAAAAATTTATTCTCTGGAAGACAGGTTAGGCAATGGAACAGTATGTCCAGGGAGGTGTTCAAGAAATGTTTAGATTTTGTCCTGAGGAACATGGTTTACTGGGAAATATTGGTGGTAGGTGGATGTTTGGACTGGATGATCTTGGAGTTTTCTTCTAACTATGATGTTTCTATGATGCTATGAAATGATAGCTGCCATGGCAAGCATACTTTTAAAGGAAGTAGGGAATGATTCAGATCTCAGCACTGATGAACATGAGGCAGACTGGCTCTGGAGACAGTGGTGGCCTTCTTGGGCCCTGGACCATGCAGTGTGATGCAGTTCTCATCAACAGAAATAAATAAATAAATAGATAGATAGATAGGCAAATAAATAAATAAATCTTCCACATCTCAAGTGCTGTCTAGGAGCTCTCCTTGACTTGGCTGCCTCCAAGGCACTGTATGAAAGAGCATTTTCTGGTCTGGCCCAACCCGGGTTAGAGCATGCTAAAAATTAAACAGGGTACATGATCTCCTGCTCAACTATATGACTTGGCCTGCCAGAGGAATTATACAGGGAAAATGATAGCTAAAGCTAATACTGGGGCTGGGAAACCTAACCAGAAGTTCCTATGTGTTATAAATCATCTGCATGATATATCTATCAATATTTTCCCAGATGCACTGGCAAACAAGTGATTAACCAAAGTTACCTTTATTGTCAGTGTTTCTCATGCTCAATAATTTTTTTTTTATTCAAAAATGGTCTTTTTTTTTTTTTTGCCATTCCAATTAAAAGTTTTAAAAACGGATGTTTTTACAAAATTAATGAAAACACTCCTAGTGTATGTACAGTAACCCAAAATTCTGAAGTGACATAATGCATGCAATTTCCATCTTAAACAAGCATCTTTTTCTATTGTCTCTCAATAAAGTAATCCTTTTGAGTTCTTACTGATCCTTTTTCAGACATTATAATGTGGGCTCTTTAGCTCAGAAAAGAAAAGATGGAATCAAATGTCTAAGCTTAAAAATAAGTGCTGATGTTATGATAAATAAAGAAGTAATAGTCAAGTAGAAGTTAAAATTATTCACAGCACTGAGGGGACAATTTTCTTTTTAACACAGAATACATATTGTGAATTTCATGACTGCAGCCTACTGAGGGAAACTTAGACAGCAATTATTTTATTTTCGTCTACAAAGAGGAGAATTATGAGGCAGCAGTTAACTGACAAACTACCTGTGAAAATCACGGCTGGAACAGCTGACATGAAATTAATTATTCTCAGTAATGCCTTAGAAAGCTAGCACTACATACATACTTATGAACAAACTTCCTGTGGAAAAGAAATCTTGTAATTCATTCTTAGAATGGCCTGAAATGTCTGAGTTTCAGACTGTTTCTTTGGTGTTTTAGAATTTACTGTCAAGTTAATTAACTAACTACTGAGCAAAACAGGGACTAGGTATTTGACTGGTGTCTCTTAGAAGCTGCTCAACAGATGCACTGAAACAAGCAAGCAAAAGCAGGTAGACATGCTACTCAAAGAACATTTGACTTGAAAGAAAGCACCTGAAGAGCTCTCCCAGGAAAAAGAAAACAACAAACCACATTTATTATTTTTATGCATTGTGACACATTGTGTAGTTATATATTTACAAACCATTTTTTTCCTCATGGTACTGAATTCTTATTCAGATTGATTATTAAATATTTTTTTCTTCCATTTTTCCTTAGCTTTACAAAATTCAGTGTAATTCACTTATCAGACAAGGTTTTTGTTTTAACAACCTAATTCCTAGTTCGTTCAGGGAAAAAGCATTTTTCTGGAGAATTCCAGGAATTTAAAGAGTTTTCCTTAAATATTTTTTTGAAATAAAGCAATAGAAATAGAAAGTTTTTTTTTTTTTTTTTTTTTGTCAGTACTTTCACTACTCTGTCATTAATATGAAATCTTCAATGCTTTATCGCCCTTTACCTAAGAATTTCAAATTCAGTGTTTCCCTAAGGCTCTCTAGCACTATGTTTCATGGAGTTAGTTTATTTGTTTTTTAATTCCTCATGTGTCAAGGCTCTTCTACTGAGCTTGTCTTTGTATTTTCATTTTTCATTGTTCGTTATAATAAAGAGAATCAATACAATAAAATCTGTAACAGGTTGTAATTGGTGTCTCTACTCCAGCCATTCTGTGTCTGAGTTAGGACTGTAACATGTTAATATGTGTAAAAAGTGTAATAAATAATACATATGAAAAGTAATTTTCTCCTTTCCTGAATTTTTCATTTTTTAACTCTTATGGCATTGCCAGGACATCATAATAATGATCTCCTTCAGAGAGAAGTAGCTAGCACAATCATTGTCAGCAACTACATATTAGCCCTGGAAGTCAAAAGAATATGGTGGGAAGATTCTACAGGCTGAGCCAACACATGGAAATCAAGGAATGAGGAAAGATGAGCTGGAATCATGTAATTACTCTTCTACTAGCATTTTCATTCTTTGAACTGCCTCATAGACACTAGAGACATAGATTCAAGAATGATAGATTTTCCATGGCAATCAAACTTGGGAGTCTGGATGAAACTCCAGATTCAGAAAGTCCCAGCCCTTCAGGTTACTGAATAAGAGAGAGGGGAGCAAGAGAAGGAATTCTCTATAATATCTACTTCCTTTCCTCCATAATGCTTGTTTAGGTTATTGAAGGAGTACTCTACTATCCAGACTTGCAGAACTGTCATTCCCGTGGTCTTACAATCACCAGTAATGAGCTTCTCTGTGCGTAGGGTTGAGTTAAAGCTTCTCTCAGCTGTCTGAATGCAGACTCTGTTCTGAGATCCAGCTGTATCATACAGCCTTATTTAAATATTTAAATCTAAAGCATTGCAGGGAACAATTTACTGTGAATGTCCAGGCATAGATTCAAACATAATGACTTATTATAAATGAGGAGATCATTAGCAGGATAGATTCTAGGTCCAGTAACAACAACCCAGCAGTTTTTTTGAGGACTACAATATTTTCAATCTAAAGTTAAAGAAGTGCATGGTCCGCAGTAGAGGTATATGAAGTGAGAAGAGATACAGAGCAATAATGAAACAGCCAGGAGTTAAAGTAATTAGACCTAATTCTGATTATAGAAAGGTTTCACACACACTTAAACCTTTCCTGTGATCATCTCAGTAACTTGACCTAAACTGGCTTTGCTTTGGACCTCCTCAATTCCGTGATCCTTTTCTAAGAATCAATAAGTCTGGAATCCAAAACAACCTAACTTGATGCCTTCACAGTGCCAGATGTGTGAAACAGTGGTTTTGCACCAATTCTTTCTTTGTAGTTTTAGACCAGTCCCATTACTGTACCTGCACAGACACTATAAAACAAATCTCTACAACTGCTGTGTGTGTTTCTTTTCTGAAAAAGGAAGTGATATCAACAAGTGATAATCTTCTGAAAAGTGTTCATGGTCAAAAAGAGGAATACATTCCAGGAGTCTTGTCTTTCCAACAGTGCAAAAATTTACCACAGAAAACACTCAGATAAGAGGTGAGAGAAGTCCGCACTTCAGATAGCTAAGTCTCCCTGTGCTACATGGAGAATTATCCCACCTGTACTTGATCTGATAGGAGATTCTTAGAAACAGAGCATTGAGTATGATCACTATATTACCACATGGGCAGAACACTAACCTTGCTTAGTTTCTTAAAATGTGTTATTGGTAGAGACAGATGAAGGGTTTCACTATCTGCATATGAGGGCAGGAAATCAGGGGAAGAAAAGAGAACAGTAAAGGAGAAATCTGAATGACTTCAAAAAAGATACTTTTCTCTCAAGAGACAGAAATCTCTGACAAAAATGCAATGACATTTTGTATTAGTTATCAACTTACTGAAAAAGAGTGATGAAATTCAGTTATGCTACCACAAGGATGTAATAATTGTGGTATCTGCATGAAGCTGTTGCCTTTCAGTATCTTTTCGTTCAACAAACAGAAGTTCTAACAAAGAAAGTCACAAACGTGACTCCCTTTATGATAGCAGATGGTTTGATTTTATGACCTATCTGCCAACAAATCAGCTTATAAATAACCCACTTGCTTGCTTTGTATCCAGTCAGGGAAAATACAAACCAAATGGTAAGAGGGGTACTTTGCCTGCCACTTTTACATTCTCAGGAGAGGAAGGTAGTTAACTTCATCCTGTAACAGCCATTAGAGTGTACCTTCTAATCCCTATCAAGCTTGATAGTTCATATTGCTTCATAAAAGGACATTCCATTGTGACCCAGAGACCTACAATGATAAAGAGTTTGTCTGGCTTCTGTGTCAAGCCATTGATTTTTATTATGCCTTTCACTGCTAGATTAAAGAGCTCATTTGTACCCGGTCCTTGTTTCTCTTCATGAATGATAAATTGTAATCAAGTCACCTCTCAACCTTCTCTTTCATTAATAGTGATATTATTTTTGCAAGTCTTTTCTGAAGGCTTTTCTGAACCTTCTCCAATTTCAGTAATCTTCTAAAAATTGCAGTTATGGTACTGTACATGGGTTTTGAGCAGTGCTAGATGCAAACATTTTTCCCTACTATTTTCTCATTCCCTATTCAAAAAGCTTACAACAGCATTAACCCCTGCTATCCTACTGATACGTAGAAGTTCATGTTGAGTGTCTTCTACACCATAAGCAATAGCTGTAGTTCAGAGTTGTTAGAAGGAGCTACAGAAAAAACTGCTATGTGTGTTATATTGTAATTCCTAAATAAACTTAGTGAACTCACTATTGCTTTTCATGAATTCTTCACTGTTTACAGTGTTCAGTTTTGGTCATCATAGAGAGGTTGGAAGGGGCTTGTAAGATCATCTAGTTCCACCCCTCCCTCACCCCCCTGCTGTAGGCAGGGACTAGATTACTTAAAGCAGCCTGGCCTTGAATGCTTCCAGGGAGGGGGCTTCCACAAATTTGTTGGGAAACCTGTTCCAGTGTCTCACCACACTCAGTAAATAATTTCTTCTTAACATCTTGTCTAAATCTACCCTCTTCCAGTTTAAAATGATTTTCCCCTTGTTCTGTTAATGCCTGTCCTTCTAAATAGTCCCTCCCTGGCTTTCCTGTAGGCCCCCTTCAGGTACTAGAAGGATACTATAAGGTCTCCTTGGACCCTTCTCTAGGTTAAAGAGCCCCAATTCTCTTAGCCTGCCTTCATAGGGGATGTGCTCCAGCCCTCTGATCATTTTTGTTGCCCTCCTCTAAACCCTCTCCAACAGCTCCATCTCCTTCTTGTGTTGAGAGACCAAAAACTGGATGCAGTACTCCAGGTGGGGTCTCACAGAAGCAGAGTAGAGGGTCAGAATCATCTCCCTCCACCTCCAGGCCAATGGCATTCTGGGATGCATTAAGAAGAGCACAGCCAGCAGGTCAAGGGAATTTATGGAGTCTCCATCTCTGGAGAACCTCAAGACCTGCCTGAATGCCTACCTGTACAACCTGGTCTAGGGAGACTGCTTTGACAGAGAGGTTGGACTAGATGGTATCTAGAGTTCCTTTCCAACTTCTACAATTTTGTGATTCTGTGATTCTGTGGATACAAGCTATGCTGTTCAGCTACTCTTTAAATGAAGTGTGGAGCTGAATAAGCATAAACATAAGGGATCTTCTGTAGCAGTAAAAACAGTATTGGTTATATCTGAGAGTCAGTAATTAAAGTAAATATTCAATTTACTGTGATTTATCCTGATCTTAATAGAGTTGATTTCAGAAAGAGACAGGACAGGAGAGTACATGTGAACAGAAGTTCTTATAGTTCCTTATTGAATTCCTAATCCAAAGAAATAGTTGCAAAGAAGAAGCTTCTTCAATTGCATTCGCAAAAAATATGATCATATAAATAAGAACAAATTTATAAAAGTTCGTTTTAGTTAGAAGTCAAATGATTATTGATGGTTTAAGTGTAACATTTAGGCTAAAAAAAAAAAAAGAATAGAATGGCATTTTTTAATTTGTCTTTTCTCTCCCTCACATAATCCAGTTACTATATGTAACATCATGTCATGGATCAGGATGTGATTATCAGGTATCAGCTATCTACAAGCAACTACTGTTGCATTTAGTGTCTTTCTATTGTTATTTTGTAGTGTATTTCTATTGTCAGTAAGTTTGTGCTTAAGTAGTAGTAGATATAGTAGACAGACTATTATATATATATAATATATATAATATTATATATATATTTATTTATTTATTTCCAAACCTTATATTTTACAGTTTGGGGGGTTTCTTTTTACTTCATTTGATTCTTTGCTTATTTTCTGATACTAGACAATATTAATTGTCTATTAATATTAATAGACAATATTAATTAATATAATTAATCTACTACGCTTTCATCATGCTTTTGGTTGACTTCAAGTCTAATTTAGAGATACAGAATCATACGTGCAAGGCTTAAAGGAGTTTTTTTTAATCTTGAATGTCTGTAATTATATGTTTCAGTCACTCTTTGGTACTCATGTATGTGATCTGCCTTTTTTCAAATCTGACTTGCCCATATCAGCAACAAGGTCACAGGGACTTGAGAATACCCAGAACAACAGAAAGTCATGCCACTGAAACAGATAAGTAGTAGATTTTTATGTCTAAGTTTCAGCACTTTTTCTTTGCATATTTTTGCCAAATATCTTTCCTCAGGGAAGGAAGAATCAGTGGGTCAAGACTCATAAATTACCCGCTTTGTGCCCCTTGCTTTGAGTATCAGCTTCATAAATAGTTGACTGTTTATCTTGACATTCATGTCTGAGCTCCATGGCATGTGTATTGTGCTTGCTTTTTCGCTGTTGTTGATTCTTTTGTTGTAGTCATTTGAATGGTTAGCATGGATTCTTGGGCCAAGGTAGGGTATTTTCCTGCAGCTGAAGAAATACTAATTGAATTTAAAGGTAAGAAGCGTAGCACTGAGTCAGTGCATACAGAAATCCTGTTGTCATGTTGTCCAAATGTAGGACTAAAAGGAATAAAATGTTTGGTACTGGTTTCATCAACAAGAAACTGTCAGATCAACTGAGAATTTTCCAGTAGCAATCTGAACTGTTATTCAAACCCCAGTCAAACTAAGTTTGTCCAGGTATCATTATTTTTTAAGTTATATTAAAGTGTGTGTGCCTTCAACCTGATCTGAAAAAGAGAATGCCAACAATCTACAATTAAACTTGAGTGTTAATCTGCCACAGCAAACAATAATGGAAAGACCACCCCCAGGGAGGTGCTTAGTTCCTTGGTGCTCCTAACTACTTTTCTCCTGGCTATGGAGGTGAGCCATGGCTGCTAAGACCTTTCTTGATGGTAATTCTCTACTGCTCCTGGCCACCAGCCCACACAGAAATTCCAGATTGTAGAACATCCTGATGGGCATTTCTATCTTATGTCACTTAAAATGGAGCACTTAAAATAATTACAGATTTGTTCTTAAATATGAACAATAGGGAAGTGGGCTATGAAATATTGCTTCTAGTTGAAATGATTTGGTTTTCCACTGGCTCATAGTAGAAAAAGGAAAATCATCTATCTTTGGTACTATATCAATGTAAGGAAACCTATAAGTCTGCTAGATTATTGATTTGGAATTAGTGAGTGTAGTTCTTTAAGATCGTTCACAGGTGATTAATTTGAAATTTATATTTACATTAAATCTGGTATTTTTTCATAAATGTATCATAATGCTCAGTGTGTTGTACTTGCAAGTGAAAAGTGCAATATAGTTCCAAAGTTGAGTTGGATTATTGGGTTATTCATATTTGCTGATATTTCAGTTTTGGAATACTAATTCTCTGAACAACAGCATTTTGTAGTAACCTGTATATAATAACTACAATATTTATATGAATCGATTTGGTTAAAATCAAGAAATTTACAGATATTTGTAAGAAAAATAATTTCCAATTCATCTTTGGTCTCTAGGCCAAACTGTCTAATGATGTTACCTATGAACTAGAAAGAAGAGAAAAGGTACAGAACAATGGATGAAATATAATCTCTATATATCTATATATAGGTACACATTTACATGTATGTACACAATATATAAAAATATATATTGTATATATGCATATTACATATTCATATTTTATTATATGTCATTAGCACTGCTTTTATTTACCAGTAATTGCCAAGCAACTGAACCTGCTTAAGTCGAGCTGCTAAGCATTCTGTGATGGATTACACAGAGCATAACATTACACACAGAGATTGCTGTGTATAGGAAGTGGGCGGGGGGGGGGGGGGGGGGGGGGTCCTTCTTTTTTAATTCTACAAAGATTGCTGTCATCAGCCAAAACCTTTAATCCTTGTATCCTATAGCGTTTCTATCAAGAAGTGAGGAAGTCTATTAAGAGAGGCATTTCAATTTCCCCTCAGGCCAAAAGAAAAACGTTATTTCTAATGCCAGCAGTGTGGCTTCATACACTAGGAAACTTGTGACATTCTGATACAGTCAGGGTTAGTTCTGAATTGCATGGTTCTGCTGTTCATACAGTCTGGAACTTAGGTACCTAGTGGATCCTTCTCTCTGTATCTTTGTTTCTTTGGCAGACAAGTTACTGTCTGTGAGGAATGCAATAGCACTGAAGCAATGTTTCAGCTAGCCTGTGTTTTGTGGGTTACCCCACTAACTGAGTGGCCAAATTGCATCATTTGAGCAATTCAAATATTCCCAGTTCCCTTGCTAGAAATATAACACATAATGGTTCTCAATCAACTCAATCAACTGCTGTGAGGGTATCAAACCAAAAGTAGCTGGTAAGTATGACACTGCCTTGGTCCACTTGAAACCCAGATAAACACTTGGCCTGTTCCCAGCTTCAGGTAGGAAGGCTCTGTGGAGAACATTTCAGTGCCTTGGTTATGACTTTCTGCTTTCTTCATCTCTTCTAGATACGTTTTGTAGTTTTGTCTTCCTTCCAGTAAGATTTGGGTGTGCAAGTTCTGAGGATCACAATGTTGCTGGAGAAACGTGTATGTTTTTTACTTTTCTCCCTAATGATGTAAAAAAAAAGCAAATAATCTTGTGGATCTTGGGATGAATGCAGCAATGCATTCATGTACTGCATTTTGCTCTTCCATTAGCAATATCTAGTGCAACCAATATCCTATTTTTTTCTTGCAAGAGCCTCAGTAATGTAGAGTTTAATTTTTATTTTTATTTCATTTATTTTGTTCTGATTTGTTTTATTTCTATTTTACAGTCTGATCTTTACATGATTTGGTGAATTAATTCATATTTTTCTTTATTCTTAATCTTCTTAGTATTTCAAAAATCTACATAAGACTCTGGATTCCTAAGCCTGTTAGAGTATTTTCTTAAGACAAGAAAAATGCCCAGTAAATTGCATATATATTGAATCTATACAAATATTCTACCTGTATGCCTCCTGGATTCCCCGAAAGACTCAGTCGAGCATTCATTTCCTAGGGAATTTCTAACCTCTGCATCATCTTGATTGTACTCTAAAGATGGGCTGTAATCTGCTGGACTACATGGTCTGTTGGGCTACAGCATTTTGAAAGTTCCTGCATATTTCATTTAAAAAAACAGTAACTGTGACAAATCTCATAAACTTTCTCCCATGCACACACCCAATCCTGCAGACATAACAGTTCATTGGACAATTTTAAGGCCTACAGGACATTTTCTCTAAGCATCCACAAGACAGATATACTACTTTTATATCATAAATTAAGCCTCATTTAGGAATAGGATAGGTTTCTTCAAAATATAAAATGAGAAACACTAGTTCCTCTACTAATATGATGCCATTCTTAAAGTAGAGGCCAGCTTCTCGTTGCCATAACACTCCAAAGAATCTCAGGCTGGGAACATCTACTGAGGACAAAATCTATCTGCATGGGACTCTTTTCTAGGCCAGAAAGTCTTGGTTTCTCATATCCAATTATTGCAGTAATTAAAGTAATTTTGTCTATGAACAAAGTTATTGGACTACTTGGTCTAACATTATTATCTTGGGGGCTAAACTTCCCTTTTGATGCAGAAAGGAAAAATCTTGGTTTCTGAAGCTGTTTAGGCTTTCTTGATTTGTTTGCTTTGCATTCCTTGTTTTATGACAAGTATTAAACAGCTGAGCAATAGAGTATGATAATCTATATTCTCCAGCAAATATGTTACAGACAAAAGGATAGTGTGATACAAGACAACTACTCTGTTATATATTTTTAAAAGGTGTATTTCTGTATTAATATATATCTATGTATCTATCATAATTTTCAGACATTCTTCAGATACCTCAACTATATACATTCTAAATATTATATATTGTTTCTTAGTCAGATTACATTAAATTACAGTAAGCATTTGAAATGTCCCAAAAGGTCCTCAAGTGCTTATTCTTGTTTCAGTCATATACTCCATACTACTAGATAGGTCATTGTTCTTTTCTTGATTTGGGGTTTCATTAAAACCTTCTATGTTTGGTATATGATGAAACTTACTCTTTGTCCATGCATTCTTGTTATTAAAAGCCTTAACATAACTGTTTCAATAGATTTTTCTCTGTATTCACTGAAAGTAGAATCTGCCAAAAGCTTTTCCCACTACACACCAAAAAATAAATTCTTCTGAATTTTGTAAATTTTGGTCACTTACATTTTTAATGTAGCACTGCTATACTTCACATCTTTGTGAAGCTTTGCCTATTCTAAGTACATAGCTCACTCCAAAAGTAATACCTCCTATTTATTTCTGTGGAAATCACAACAGATACAAAGAAAATAACAAGCAAATAACATAGCAAATTCTCAGCCACAGTGCAATCTTTTTCAAAATAGGATAAACATTCTTATAAGTTTACAACTGTAATGAAGGATTTTTTAGGCAGCTTTTTTATTGTGAAGATGAGCATTTCATTTTCACCATTAGTTACTCAATAAAATTAATCTTTTTGTTAACAGAGACTTTCATTGATAAACATGGCATTTTCAACACTTTCTACAGGATGAATCATATATATGTGGCATAAATTATTGCATTCTAAAAAAAAGAATGAAAAACGTACTTGAAACTAGCATGAAATACCCATCATTACTAGACACAGTAATATTTACAAAACTGTCCTAGAAGAAAAGAGGGAAAATTTTTTTTTGTTTGTTTCTTTTGTCCTTTTTACATTCAAATCAACTTTCAGGAAAATGATGACATATTCTCAATAGTACTTGGATCTGTTTAAAAATTAAATACTTTTATTTTCTTTCTTTTTCCTTTTTTATGTTTTGTAGCCAGTTAAGTAATTGTAGTGCAGCTATTTTCTTTTAGTTCACATTTAAAAAAAAAAAAAAACTTCTAAAACATTTAAATAAAAGTCAGAAATAAAAATGTTTTAAAATGTGAAGAGAGCAACCTTTTGCTAGTGCTGGTTTTTCATGTTTCACTTTCTTGCAAAAGCACTCGAGAAGAAGACTGAAGGGATAGAATGGGCTTCAATTGCTTGAGAGATACAGAAGAGATAGAAGGGAACAGAAAAAACCTTGGTTTCAAGAGAAAGAAAAATTCACAGAGAAGGGCTGAGACATACAATGAAGCTTTGTTACTTTCAGGTTACTGCTGTAAGATTACAGATTTCAACAGTTATATACTTTGCATAAAATAATAGATTATGATATCTAGTCTTTATGCATGTCTAGATCTCAGTCTTACTGACATAAAAGGCTGACTCAACTTCCAGATGTGTTTTGCTGGAAAAAGTTGTGAAACAATTGCTCAATTGTAAAACATGGAACTAACAATAGTGTGGTTTTTGACCAGAGATATTTTACTGTATAATAAACCTTTCTGTGGTATACCACACATTTTGCTGTGATATTTCCACAGTTTATTCTTAATCATACCTTGCAAACTTAGCCGATAAAGTTGGTAGTTAGGAAAAGGCATAGGTGAAGGAGCTGAATGTATTAAACTAGCTAAATAATAAGATTACAATGAAAGAACCTCAGTATAAGGTCTTTTGGACTTTTGTAAGAACGTTGCAATGAGCCAAAGAGAACTTGCAACCATGAGCCGTGCAATGACAGGCAGGTTTTCAGACTGAGACCATCAGCAGAGTTATTGTTCTGGTAATTATGGTAGCATTTGGCCAGATATCATGTACATTCTGTTACATAAATGTCTGCCTTGGTGGTTAGGCTGCAACCTGGTCTTTTTCAAATATCTCTTGAAAGGTTATTTTCCATGTTCTCTAGGACAGATGAACTAATTACAGTGGCTGTGGTGCCTATGATTATGTCACCATTTCCATATTCTAGCCATATGTGCTGTGCTTCCAGGTAACTTCTGCAAAAACTGCAGGATAAAAATCCCAGCTGTGAAATTTTGAGCAGATATAAAGTCTCCACCAAGGGACACCCCACCTAACAATTAAATTAGCAAGCATTTGTTCAGCAGCCACTCTTGATATTATAGGGGTCTGAATAATGGTCAACATGTGGATGGGGAAATAATCATCTGAAATATGCACCCTGATCTCATTGTGAGATGTGGATGTCAAGTCTGCTGGGCCAGACTCTTTTCAGTGGCATGCAGCAATAGAACAAGGGGCAATGGTCATAAAATTGAACAAAGGAAGTTCCATGGAACCACAAGGAAGAACATTTTTACTGTCAGAAGGATGGAGCACTGGAAAAGGTCCTCCCAAGGAGGTAATGGAGTGTCCTTCTCTGAAGATATTCAAGACCCATCTGGACAGTTTCCTATGTGACCTACCATAGGAAATCTGCTTTAACGCGGAGTTGGACTACATGATCTCCAGAAGTCCCTTCAAAATCCTACAATTCTGTGATTCTGTGATCATATAAGTACAGAAAGAAATACATATATAAATGTAAACAGAGGGATCTGATCGCTGTCCATCTGGAAGTTCACTCTTTGAATTGGTGAGCTTACCACCAACTTTCCTGCCATGGACGACTACACCATGGAACATAATATTCTGTTTCAGAATTCTTTTTATAATTTTTTTGTGAAAACATGCACAATTTTTCACTTGGAGTGGTAATGAGTTTTATCAGAAAACAGATAAAAAATTGTTAAAAATTGCTGATGTGTTGTGTAGAATATTTAGTGAAAGAAATCATGAAGCTATTAGTACTAATAAAACAAAAGTAGTGTGAGAACTTGGCACATTTCACTAACTTGAAAGATGAAAGATAAAGTGTATGCAAAATTCACTCATTCACTGCATAGCAATGAGTTTTCCATTGGTGCCAATACAATTGGCTGAAATGTAGCTTAGAAAAAAATCTCAAAGTTGGATACATACAAGCCAATTCTCCTACAGTCCTTTGACATTTTTGATGAATATATATAATATTTGGCTGTCTGAACATCAAAATTATTTGAAAAAAAAGAAACACTCCATGGTACATCAGTACCTAAACTAATACTGAGATCAAAACATGAGTGCAAATGGAGAATCCATTTAATTTCAAGTATTTAAGTAAGAATGAGACACACAGATATTTTGTTCTCAGAGGAAAAATGTGAGCTAGATGAAAAGATGAAAAGTGGTAAGGGATAGAAATTGAAGGACTCAGTGGTTGCAGTAGGACTCAGTAAGGTTTTCCCACATGAACTGTATCAAACAGTTATCTGTTGCAAACTCATGGCACTTCCAAAATGTTAATACTCTATATTCCTATCTCATCAGGTAAATATATCCTTTGGGATGTGTCATATGAATACAAGTATTTTAATGTGCCAAAAGTTAGCTTGGTGTGAACTAATTCCCTCATCTACATCATCATGAAACATATAGAAAGAAGCACTTACAGAATTGGTATGTGAACTGACTTGATGAAGTATTTAAGATAATTTTACAAAGCAGTTGGAAGCATGCTCTGTCCTGAGGGTATCAGATCCTATGTGGCAGTGCTCACATAATTATCCTAAGATGGATTGACATGTTACTCCCTGGTCCTCTGTCTGGAATAAATCCCACATCCAGCTACAGGAAGAAAAATGTGACTTGCAGAACTAACATGAGTCTTATTCCAACCCAGGACTCTAAAAAGAGACCAAACTGTTTTCAATCAGTGATTTATTTATTTATTTTTTAAGTATCGCTCAGTTCTAGCTTCTGCAGACAATTGTAGCCGTACTCCAACCCCCCCAAAATAAAATGAAATAAAAAATCAGCTGATGCATTCCTTTTGAGCTGAGCTGACCCCTAAACTACATCTCATGGCTCAGTAATGTTCCTCAAATTGACTAGCTAGACTTAAATGAATGACACCACATATATATAATTACATAATATCTTCTTCATTGAGGTACTGCCACATTCTTTATGAGGTTGGATTTACAGTATACACATCCCATCCCACAAATAAATGTTGCCAAGTGATTGACATAGATGTGTCATGCTGACAGTGTGTTGCCTAGATTCTGTACCAGTTTTGCTAAAAAGTCAAACATCGGCAGGAGTTCTTTGAGAACAGAATAGCATCTGACATGCTTAAGAGATGTGAAGCCTTTGCACTTAGCAGCTGAAAAGCTGCTAATATGAACTATGCTCCTGCACAGCTATAGAATTCAAAGTGAAAAAACCATTACTCTAAATGTAAGAGATGGGATGTATAGGCTAACTCTCAGGTCGTTACTTGAGTTTTTTCTTCAGCACTTCTGAACTGGATATTAAGTAGCTGGTATTACAACAAAAGAGCCTAAAGACTACACAGAAATGAAAACAGATGTATCTTTTCTTCTCAGTAAATAGGCAGAGTGCAGGCTACTGAAGCAGTCTGAGGTTGTCACTGCTGATGATAATCAGCATCTGAGCATTCAAAGAATGAAAGAGACACTTAATTCTCAAGGTATGTCAGGCACTTTTGACAGTTCCAGTGGAGCTGTGTATGTTGTAAAGAACTGCCTCAAATGCAAGGAAGTACTTCAGGATCTTTTGATTCAACTGCTAATAAAAATCTATGACAAAGAACTCCAAAACATTATTTTCACTTATTTAATTTTAGAACTTCCTCCCTTTTTCAAGCTCCTTGCCTCCTGTTATTCCTGAAGTTGTCAGAAAGATTTTGAATGGCTTCACCTTCAGCTCTGCTTTTGAAACACTAAAAAACAGAATATCAATTCTGTGCTGATCTTTTTTTTTTTCTGTTCCTTTATTATAGCTTTAAAGCAAAAAACTGAAGTCTTATTTTTGCTGAACTATTTTAAAATAGCATTACTGTCTATGGGCCACTTTTAAAATAAAAATATGATACTAAACATATTTCTACATATATATAATACTGTCAATTAGTAAATAAATTCTCTTTCCTCAAGCTTTCACTTGATACGTTTCCTGAGACATCCCACTTCCACTCTTTCCACTATAACTATTTGGTTTTATACTTAGAAAAGAAGTGACTGTGTGCTCTCAGCACATCTTTTAATGTACAGACAATTCTTAGCCTTAGGAATATCTTTTATCTTTTTCTTTGAACCATTTCAAACATAGTGAAAATATTTGTTTTGACTTTTTCTGTCATTACTAATATGCCCTTGAACTTTTCTGGCTATTTGGGCAGGAGAGAAAATAATATTTACTTTAAGAAATAAAATAGAGAGGAAATCAATACAGGGAAAATATCAACTACAAAATGATAAATATTCCAACAATAATGTGATGAAACAATTCAGAAAATATTTTTATCAAGTAAAAATAGGAATGTATAAAACTAAGTAGAAACAATTAAAACCTGTTAAATGAAAACTGAATACTAAATGAATTCCAATTTAAAACTTTTGTCCATGAATACTAAATATTTCATTTAGCTGAAGTGAAATAATTTATTCTTGTTTTTCATTATATGATCTTTTTATTATTATTTCAGTTTATTGAACAGACTCAATGTATTATGTTTTTTACACTAATGTTGTATCTGTTTGTAGTAGAATATCTGTATCTCGCAGAAGTTGTGATGGACCTCTCATATTAAGCTCTTCTCTCCATACGGGTCAGTCTTGTTCTTGAGACTGTGTCTTGCACATTGGAAATGGCATGTTACGGATGCATAAAAAGGAGTAGCCTAACAAAGAGCAGTGGGATCCTAGCAGCCCTAAAATACAGCCCACAGAATGCCTTGTGAAGTGTTGTGAAGTGCAGAATGGATGCAAACTCCGTTTACCTAAAAATCATAAAATGAAAATATTTTGATTCCACAGTGATCTAATATTTTATGTTAATCAAAAACATGTAAGCTATATGGTTTAATACTTTTAAAGTAAATTTAGGCATACGTTTTTATTCTGAATTTTTCGTGTTTTAGCTTTTCCATTCCAGTTTGAGATGAATGATTGAATTCTAAGAGAGAGAGATGCTACAATTTTGACCTCTTTTTGGCTCTATTAGTGACAAAAAAATAAATTCTACATTTTTTTTATGTTTATACAAAAAATATATCTCCTCACTCAAAATATTCATTTATGATGTAATTATTTGAATAAATTCTTCCTTCATAAAACTATAAAATAATCCAAGATTGGTTTGAATTTGATATCTCCCCCTTCAGCTGCATCAAAAAAATCTACCAGACATTGAATGTGTCTCAAGGATGCTGGCTTTAGCTGAAATTACATACACAAACCTGAGGCAGGATATAGTTGAACTTACATCTTATGGGGAACATTTTGATAAATACACTATATTAGTGACAAATGCAAAGCAAAGCAAAGCAGAAGGTATAATAACAAAATAACTTGTAAAAAATTAGAAAGCTTCTTCATACAGCATATGATTTCTTATTATGTGTACCCTTGAATGTTTTTTTTATGGAAACTAAAATATAACAATGTTCAACAGTGCACTTTTTTTACAATGTTGTTCCTTTCTCAATCATTTTTTTTTTGTTCTGTTCAAAAAACTAGGGCCAGTAGTTACGAAATAATAAATGTTTGTCTTTTTATATCATGAATGTTATCTCTTCAAATTGTGAGCAACATTTTGGCACAAAATAACAGAGCAAGATGTTTAGCAGCAATAAATAGTTACACCCTGTCTATTTGCAAAAGAACTTGTTATACTTTTACTTCAAATTAAGGTATTCTTTATATCAATGTTGTGACCTTTGCCAGGGAAAAAAAAAATGCTGAGTCCTATACAACTATTAACTGATGAGAAAGTGGAATCTTTCGTTCTGCCAATTACAGACAGTAATTGCCATGTAATGAAGTTAATGTTTTGTAGAATTTACAACCTGATATTAATGGTGTTTCTTTTCCACCCTCTCTTATCCCACTTAATTTTCGCTCAGCTTTTTCACAACAAAAGAAACAGGACAATGCATGAAGGCTCATTAATTCTATTTAGTTTTGATTTCCCCCCCTCTTTTCTCCCCATCTCCTGGAGGTGAAACAAGAGCCATGCCATCAGGCCTTTCCTTAAACTCTGGTTCATGTAAGGGTGAAAGTTACAGCCTCCACATAGCAGCTTGTGCTGTATAAAAGCTCCCCTTTCAATTTCAGCTCAGGACATTTAATGGCCATGCCGTTTTATTGCCTTCTTGATCACCAGTTACACCAGGAAGAACAATGGGCCCAACGTTTAAATGAAGGCCGCAAATTTGCCTTCATTTGCCAATGTGTTCCATAGCAACACTTTCTTTGGAAGTTGGGGCTGCCTAATTACAAGGATGAAGATGGATCAGGGTTTAAGAAAGGCTTTCGACCCCAGCACAATATGCTAACCTAACTGTACTCTCTGTAGGCCTACTGTATTATCCTGACCCCAGCCTGCCCTCCTAACACTCTGCCTGACCTCCTGCTTCTGAAAGGAAACCCTGCTTGCCCTCGCTATCTCCAGCCTCGCCGCAGGATTCTGGAGGGTGCTGCTGAATTCAGTGACAACAGCATCTAGGAAAAATAAATCATAAGACAGGAACTAGACAAATTGAGGAACTGCAGGGTACTGAAAGCATTTCCACATTATTTTGTTTCGCCGCTAATGGCCAAAACGAATAAATCAGGATGTGTTAACTACAGTCCGCATTGCAGGGCAAATGCAAAATACCTAACCTTCTTTGTTGGGAGCTAATGGCAAGATGGGTGTGTTAGAGAGGCTTGTTGCTTTACTGGGATTTTTATTGACTACTAAGATATTGAAAGAATATATCTATTGGAAAGCATGGTAAAAATACAAGAAACTTTTAGAATAAAATAGTGTAAATCCTCATGGTCTAGAATTATGGAAATTACAGACTTTTTCCTCTTAAAAGAATATTTTTATACCAACTTCATAGTTAAATATATTTGCTTACATTAATCAGTCACCTGAATATTTTGATCTGGTTTCTTGCTGCAAAATGTCACAGAGAGGAAAGTTACTACCACAGTATTATACATCCAATGTATCTATTATGGACATTGTGTCATCTACCCCCAAATCAGGGTTGACTCATTCAGCAGGATGCAATGCCAGAACAGATCCATTGAAATAAAAGATTTATAGAAAAGCTTTATCAAATTAATTCTGGAAACACACACTGCTATTAACACAGATACTCAGGTTTTGCTGCGATGTATAAAACTGATGACATTTTATTCTTGTCGTGTCTTGCTATGGTATCCAGATTCTCCCAGCTGAATGGTTCATATCTAACCATCTGAAGATTTATGAATGTAGTTAACTTTGCATTCTGTGTGTGGTCCTAGAAAATCTCTGGGAGCAAATAAATATTTGCAGGATTGAGGTCTTTGTGGAAGAGAAAAAAAAAAGTGTGGGCTAATTGTTACAACATAATTATACAATAATAAACACTATTCGCATTTGCTGCAGGGGAAAGTATAAAGATTTCATTTTTAATTTTAACTTTCATGTTTCTTATCTTCCAAGACTATAAACATTTAAACTTAACACTATAGTGACTTAAGGCTAGCATTATAGCAACTTAAGGCATTGAGTCCAGATTTTCTACATGAAATGTAACAGAAAATTCAGAGTTTCTAGGCTTGGATAACTTATCATCGTTCCATTTTTTTGTTGTGATTACATTTCCAAGATGTATGGGAATCTCCAAGGAGAAACAAAGTCTCTTTTCCTGAGGAAGTTAACTGTATATGATCATGAAGATTTCTGGAAAAAAAAAAAAAAATATATATATATATATATATATATATATATACAGATAAATCTACTTAGAGGTAAATTTTTATGTATTGGAAATATTTCAATTTCAAATCTAACTGACTGCATTTAATCATTTTCAAAACTTTCAGTGATGGAGTTTCACAGTGGAAGTTTAAACACTTCACATTTTATTGTATGTTACTTTTCTTCTGTGTATAGAGGTGCTATCCACAACCAATTATTACATTAGAATTTATAAATCTTTTATATTTTTATTACACCATATTATAAGATAAACTTTGTAATATTAGAATTGTGCTTTCATCTTTCTTCTCTAATAAACAGTTGACCAGACTTTTCAAATACATTCTTAATATGGGCTTTTTAAACGATCTATAATAATAATACCAATTCACCAATCTGGAGGAAATATAGACTGCACTACAAGCAAAAAGATGAGTGCATTTCTATCCTTTTAGAACAGAAATAAATAATCAGAAGAAATAAGAGAGTAAGATCAGAAAAGAGGAGGGCATCTTTTGAAATTAAAATGAAACACAAGCAAACGTAAGGTCATTATAAGGTAAAGATGGGGGATGACATTCTAGTACAATGTAGGCTTTCAGAAAGTGCCTCCACCTAATAGTCTAGCTACCATCACACCTAGAAAGAAGGCAGCTGCACCAAGTTACTGAAGTTGCAAAATCAAATGATCTAGACAAGATTGAAATGTCAAAAAGCCACAACTCCTAAATCACCATGAATATGTCCTGAGTGTATGGGAATGTACTGGTTTCATTTTCTGCTGAATTCCATGAGCAGAGTAATTAGAGTGGACAGCAGTGCTGTGGGGTGTTATCAAGAGACAGAGAGACTTCATGCTGTCTCTGTAATTTCAAGACACAGCAATATTAGATTAGTAGTTGTGTTTTACAGTGAGTTAAACACTTTACACTCAGTGAATGAATGTACATTATAAAATGTTTATACTCATTATCTCAAAACCAGCTGAAATAAATTCTAAATAAAAACATGCCTAAACTTTCAAGGCTTTAAATTCTCTAAGTGGTAAGCTGTGGCTGTAAATGTTTTGTTATATG
The DNA here is from genome assembly GCA_023055505.1 of Callipepla californica brunnescens. Classification (NCBI taxonomy): domain Eukaryota; kingdom Metazoa; phylum Chordata; class Aves; order Galliformes; family Odontophoridae; genus Callipepla; species Callipepla californica. The sequence continues at coordinate 58,587,237 of JALIRH010000002.1, read as the reverse complement.
TGGTATTTTGGTAGGGGGCTGTGCTTTGACTACTTCAGTAAGACAGCTACAGTAAGCTAAATGAAACATCAAAACTGAGTTCAAAATATTATTGCATAATCTAGCTTTATTACTTAATAGTAGGGATGAGATTCTGAGTTTTTATGTTGCTCGGATGATGAAAACATAAAGGCTTGTTTCTAAGCAGAAAGTGCAAACTCTAAATGATGCACCTAGCATCAGACGTGACTGTTGAAATGGTGAATTTGAGTGCCAGATATTTTAATTTGTCTGCAGCCATCCTTGTGGGCAGGGTGGGGCAAAGTGAAGCATTGTAATGCAGAAATATTTTCCCTGAGCTACAGCTGGCAAGTTGGCTCCCACATCTGTGACTGTGCATTGGAGTACATTGCTGAGCCAAAGAGAGAGGGAGAACACAATTTAAAAGAACAAATGCTTAAAAATTATTTCACTTGTCTGGTATGCAATTTGGTTTTGAATTCTTTGTAGGAATTCATCAGAAGCAGTACTTTGAGTGGAAGTTTTTATTTTCCATCTTCTAGGCTGCACTGATATCCATTGGAATATGTGAATATTGAGCGGCCTCCTATCACTTCAGTGTTACAGCAAGATATTTGCTTTTGCACAGCTGTGTCTTCTTGGCAGAGAAAGTAAGACATGCATGATGACTGGCATAATCTTCTTTTTCTCCCTGTTTGTCTGCTGTTTTTTTTTTCCTGGGAAAATTTGTTTTCAATTTATTTTTTCTATATGCTACTCACCAAACACTGTGTTAGAGCTTCTAAGAAAATATATAGGTTCAGATCTTTGCTTTGAAGGATTATGCTTTTTGTAATCATGTAAGTACAGTACTAAAATAGAAGTCTGAAAAAAATAAAGTAAAATAAAATTAAAAAAAAAAAAAGGAAAATTTAACAGCTAATTATAAGGCAGTAAGCAAAACACTTGGGTTCAATACTGGTACTGACCTCATTCAGTTATTTAACTAAAGATTTGAATTATAAAACTAGTCACCCTCAGCAACTTTACAGATGACACCAAACTGGAGACAGACAGATTTTGCATGCAGTGCTTAAGTTCAGAGTACATTTAAGATATTTGAATATTGGGACAACAGGAACCTCAGGTTCGACAATACATGCAAAGTTCTTCAGCTACATCTAAAATGCATCCCCACGAGCTGAGATGTTAAGAAGGAAAAGTAGCATTTATATGAAAACAGAATGTTCATCATAACAATACCTGAAGGTGTAGTAGAATCTCTGACCACTAAAGTTTTCAAAATTTGTCTGGAAATCTGACCTAGTGCTGCTCGTAGTCCTTTTACAAGTGAGGCTAGATGGTGCCCCAAAGTCTCTTTTAGTCACTCTATGATTTTAAGAAGCCACACAGAAAAGCAAACGTAAAAGTGATCCACTACAGAGGAAAATCAGAGATTGAATATGAAATCTAAAGCAGCACTGAAAAAGAGCTTCTGTTTCAAAGAGGTACTCTGAAAGTAATGCCTCCTATTTTATTAGTTAGCCTACGATGACAGAGGTGGATATGGGTGGTATGGCAGTAGACGTTGAACTTTCCTCCCAATAGTCTGTTATATTTTGTTATCAAGTGACTGATGGCAGCAGAGTTGTAGTCTGACATAACGGTGTCTGACGTGGAAGTGCATATGAAGAACAGAGGTGGAATTTAATTCCTACATACAGAAAAATATTCACCCATAGACATTCATTGACATTTGCTGAATGTTTATGGAGACCAAAAGGTAGATGTGAGGCAGTACATTTCAACAGTAGCAACAACAATGTGAAAGACAAGCCATGTTTTGAATGGCCATGCACAGCTGCCATGCTGTAAAATGAAAAGTCTCAATCAGCTCATGCACACAAATAGGCAGTTTGTGACCTATCCGTGATTACTATCAGTGTACTGAGCTGAATATCATCTAAAGTATGTTGAAAACAATGGTAGCAATGTTGGTATATTGTAAAATTTGTGCCAGATTGGTTCCACAAATACTCGCATAGTGACAGAATGACCACCATATGCAACTACAAATATGCATCTTAAGATTCTTGTTCATCCAGCAAACATTGTTACAATTGTTTAGCAATTAAACCATGCCTATTTCACAGATATGAATACTCCATTACTGCAGGAAAGCAGAAAAAGTCATCAGATAAATCCCCTTAACAAGGGGGTATGTAGGAACGGATGCTTAGAAGGATGGATGTAGGTAAAGCTTTAACTTAAAATGAATTTTCATAATTTTTGTCTCAAATATTAATTTTGGATTATAATGCAACTAACTACAACTAAGGCAATAACTCTATTGTCTTTTAATTACTAGATTCCTTCTCCTCATCTATGCTGATTAGAATGCCATAGTAAATTACTTAGTGCACAGAGAAGTACAATCTATTTTTTCAGAAAGACATTTGATAAACCTGACTGTATTTGACTTCTTATGCTTTTGCAGGGAAGCAAAATCTTTCAAAGGACAGTGACCATGTTTACAAGTTAGGAATACCTAGTGTACATCCAGTGACAATTCCTGGAGGGTTTCAGAAAGTAATAAATGTTGTCTCAAGGATAAAGATAGCCAGTTCCACAACTCAATTGCTTGCAGAGGAACCTTCAGAGAATTCTTTACCTCGTGGCATTTTGTACATTGCTGTTTACCCAGTGTTCTGGGATGTTCCTTTAATAAAAGTCCTGTTATTATGTGGAATGAATCCCAGCATGAATTCATAGCCCCTCCAAAATGGGTGATTTGAACTACCTTACTTTTTTATAAACTCAATAATAAAAGAGACCAAGAGTAATTAAATATTAGTAATCATCTTCTAAACACATGGCATTCTTGAACAAAGTTAGAAATATATAAGGTATATGAACAAAAAATGAAAAGAAATTCTAATATTTCAATTAGCAGATCTTCAAGATTAACATGAAGTAGGAAGTATATGATATTTATTTATTAGATTACTGGAACTGTGTTTTCAATCGGACACCCTTCATTTACTGTTTGTTAGGACTCCTTGTTATTTTTTTTTCTTAAATGACTTGATTTCATACCTGTTAAAACCTGTTTGTGTTGATTACTGAAATTTTGAATTCAGACACAGTCATCTGATATAGTTAAGTCTGCCCAAACCATAGACTAGACATAGTTTATGGTAATCTTAAAATAATGCAAGGAAGATAAAATAAATTTAATGGCTGCATTTGTAACTATGAAACATACCATCTAAAACAGAATACAATGAACAAATTCAACTCAGTATCATTCAACACACTGCGCAAAATCTATCATAGAGATTTAATCAAAGTCTAAACATTAATAATTGGATATACACCCTGAAATTTCTTGGGCTGCCAAATTAGACTCCCAGTTTATTTCACAATGGCTATACATCTGTGAAATGAAACATCTAAATAAAATACTGAGTCATCGCTGATGTGACAATTGTTAGTATATATATATATTTTTAATACTGATAACTAGATACAAGTTAATAAACCTTTCCACCTCTTAGCTTTTATATAACATGTAAAACATGTATTTCTTATTATTTTTCACTTTTCAGTTAACTTATCCTAGGGGTAGACTCCTAAGGGCTATGCTGGAAAGGAAAATAAATGAAAGCAGAGTAACTGAACGAGTAACATAATATAACATGGTTTATTCATTAAATAGTTATTACAGCATATCATATCATAGCATAGCATAGTACAGCATAGCACAGCGTAGTACAGCACAGAATGAATAGAACAGCTTGGATGGAAGGGACCCTCAGAGATTATCAAGTTCCATTATTCTCTGTCATTGGTAGGGCAGTGGGGAGAAGAGATTGGCACCTCCCTCTCCCCTTCACCTCCTCAGAAAGTTGCAGATAGCAAGGAGGTCTCCTCTGAGCCTTCTTCAGAGTAAACAAACCAAATGTCCTCAGCATGTCCTTGTGGGACATGCCTTCCAGGATTTAGCAGTTTGATTGCCTTCCTTCCTATATAGTGGGCCCCAGAACTGTACTCTATATTCCAGGTGAAGTTGCAATGAAGTTAAATGCAGTGGGAGAATCCCACTTTTGGCTGACTGGCTGTGCTATCTTTAAAACCTTAAAATGCAGATTGCCCCTTGGCTGCCAAGGCATACTGCTTCCTCATGTTGAGTCAGCTGAAATACCACTAAGCCCTGGAAAAGACTGATATGAAAATGAAAAACATGATAGTTAGTCTCTTTCCATCAGAATCACAGAACTGTAGGGGTTGGAAAAGACCTCAAGAGATCATCTAGTCCAACACCCTGACAAAGCAGCTCCCAAGACCAGATTGCACAGGTAGGCATCCAGACATGTCTTGAACATCTCCAGAAACTCCACCACCTATCTGGGCAGCCTGTGCCAGTGCTCCATCACCTGCACTGTGAAAAAGTTCCTGTGCACATCTGTGTGGGACCTCCTATGCGTCAGTTTGGGACTTGATTTCCCTCATCTTATCACCACACACTGCTGAGAAGACTCTGGCCTTGTCCCTTTGCCTCCCACTCCTTGGATATTTATAGACATGGATCAGATCTCCTCTGAGTCTTCTTTTTTCAAGGCTGAACAGATCCAGGTCTCTCAGCCTTTCCTCATAAGAGAACTGCTTCAGACCCTTTATTATCTTAATTGGCCCCTTGCTGGACTCTTCTGCGGAGATGCCTGTGTTTTGTACCTGGAAGCACAGAACTGGACACAGTACTCCAGGTGAGGCCTGACCAGGGCAGAGTAGAGGGGGAGGATCATTCCCTTTGACCTGCTGGTCCCATTCTTCTTAATGAACCCCAGCATACCATTGGCCTTCTTGGCCACCAGGGCACACTGCTGGCTCATGGCCATCCTGTGATCCACCAGGACACCCAGCTCCCTCTCCCCAGAGCTCCTCTCCAGCAGGTCACTCCCAACCTGTACTGCTGCATGCAATTATTCCTCCCTATGTGCAAACATATTTCTTAATTCAGATATAATTTGAGTTCACTGGAAATTGAGTTTATTTCACTACCTTTAATATGAATATCATCAACCTTAACTCAGATGTAGGTGCTGAGAAATCAGCAAGAAATGCAGTAAGAACTCAGCTGACAAATAAGATATTTCTAGCTGTGTTAAGGAATACAAATAGTGACTGATACACTAGACAGGAATGATATATCATATGCTGTGATTTATGATTCTTTCAAATCTTGCAAATACATGAACAGAAGACAAAAGGCATATCAGGATGCTGCACAAGGATGAGGTACAAAGATGTACATCCACAGTGAATTGAATATAAGTTCTATTCTTTAAATCATTACCTCGAGTCACGTTGTTCATGGGAAAAAATGCTTGTGCCTTGATTACAACTCTTAATAACATAGGAATGCATAATTTTCAGAAAAACTAAGAGGAATAATTAGTGTTACCAATTTGGTAGAAGCAGTGCAACTTTTATTATCTTTATGTACTTATCAATATCAGTCAAAATCCTTTTTTGCAAACTTGCAGTGTTGTGTTTTCCTATCCACTAAAATAAATTGTTTCAAAACACATGTAGCAAACACTGCTATAAGGAAAGTTCTTTCACTGTAATAAAAGGAGGTGGTTCTAATGCAGATCATAAAAAAGTCATGAGACATAGTAAAAACTAACTATTTCTGCAATTTTCTAAAGTAAAGGCAAAATTAATGCCTCCTATTTATTTCCGTGGAAACTACAGTGGATACAAAGAGCACAATAATACTCTTTGATAGAGAAAATTCCCACCTACAAAGCACTATTTTTAACACAGTCAGCAGCATTAGCTGTGCATTTTAGCGAGCAATGAACAAGAGCCTGCATGGTTTGCTCATAACAATTGGAAAGGCCATCCAGAATGTGGCTTGTTTTTCATTCACTGTTGCCACTGCTGAAATGCACCACCCACCACCTTACTCTGCTTACATACACCGATTGGTATCCATAAACATTCAGCCAGCAACGATGAATGTTTAGTGGGTGCCATTTTTTCTGCATGGAGGATTTCAGTGCCACACCTTTGCTTCATACGCACTTCCATGTCAGATGTCATTGGCAGACTGCCCGCCTGCTGCCATCAGTCATGTGATAACAAAATGTAACACAATATTGGCAGGAAGGTTCAACATCTAATGCTAAACCACCAGCATCCACCTCTGTCATCATAGGCCAACACAATGAAGTAGGAGGCACTACATTCAGAGATGCCCTCATAATTTGAAACGTACAAGGGCTGTTTCAAAAGTATCTTGAAATGTACAGGTACTGTTCTGAAAAGGCTGTTAGGATCTATTAAACCAATGCAGAGCTCAAGGTACTATTTCCGGGATTACATCATTACCAGCGACAGGATGTGGTGTCAGCATCACTATTTAGAGTTAGAACAGAAGTCTGTGTCATGCAACATGTGCTTTTCCCATTGAAGAAAAAGTTCAAGACACAGGTCTTAACAGGTAAAGTTATACACACTGTCTTTTGGAATAGAAAACAGGTAATCCTTTTGGATTTCCTGGAGCCCTGTACATCATGGCTCTGACTATGTGGAAGGCTCAAACTTTCAGAGGCAGTCTGGAGAAAGAGACAGCTTTCCTCTTGCAACATAGTAATGTTTAGTCTCATACCACTCTGAAGACTATGGAGCAGGTGGTTTATCTTAGCAGGTCTGTCCTATACTACCCGCTATATAGTCTGGATTTGGTGCCCTCTTACTTCCATCTGTTCAGGCCAATGAAAAATGTGTGGCTTGTGTGGACAAAATTGTCCTAGCAATGATTCCATTATAGCAGCTATGAAACAGTGAGTCATGTCCACCAGCACAGATTTTTATGAGCGCAGCATGCAGACACTTCTTTATTGTTGGCAAAAATGCATAGTTGGTGAGGACTATGCTGAAAAAGATTGCTTGTAGCTGAGTTATTGCCCACTTTGTATCTGTTGTAGTTTCTATGGAAATAAATAGGAGGCATTACTTTCAGAGCAATCTACATACTTAATGGTTAAATAACTGAATTCCGTTCAAATTCAAGAGTCTCAGGCTTGGAAAACAATAGGAATGGTTAAATAATGTGCTGCCATTGAGCTAGTGATACATTACAGCCTTTTGCATTGTCTTCCTTATGAAAGATTTAGTAACGTTTTACAAAGGGCAAGCATGGAGAATTCATCAAGTGGTGGTATTTATACCTGATACTTATTTCTCTGTATAGTTCATTTTAAATGTAAAATTACATCTAGATGTGCTGGAAAAAAAATTCTGTTTCATAGAAATTATGTTCTCTTAAAACTTTGAACTTTATTATGTAGATGTACACCAATAAATGCACCTGAATTCACACTTCTTTGTCTTTTAATATAAAAAAAAAAAAAGTGGAGTTATTTGATTAGGAAGTATTCTCTCTTTTTCATATCCGACATGCAAAGAAGAGACCGTAATATGTGTTTACCAGTTTACATGACTGAACTTAAATGCTGACACTGTTTCTTTTTATAATGTCATGTTAAATGTAAAATAAAGCTAGAAGGTTTTTGTTTTCCAACACCATTAACCAGTGCCAGCTTCTCATGACCTATTATTGCAATATGATGTAATACAAGTTGGATCATCATTCTGTAATCTGAACAGTCAGTGAGCTATGGTAAGAGTGTAAGTATAATCCTTTGTGTCTTTTGAATTTTATCTCTTCTGTATCATATGAGTTATTACAATACATTCCTTTCAGGAAGAGTAGCATCAAACAGATTAGACAAACATTGTGGAGCTTTGAACACAGAGAATCACAGTTTACATCACATGTTCAAACACGTGCCTAAGCAGTTATCATTCTCAGCAGGACTGCTATTGAAATCTTTATACCCAAGAATGACAACATGGAATGTGACAAGTGACTGGCAGAGACTTTGATATAATTTCCAAAATCACAGCAAAAATAACGTTACTTGTTCTCAGGTACTGAGAAAACTAAATACATACAATCCAGCATTGCCCAAGAATGGACTTAGCAGCAAAAAGTTCAGTTCTTGTATCTGCTTTAAGTTTTATATATCCCTAAGAAAATGTAGTTTGTTCTTGTAATGACAGAAATAATATTCAGTGGCTGAACTTTCAGAGATGCTCTTTGTCATTTTCTAAGGAGTGATTTCCTGCATATTTTTAATTCAGTATCAGTTACTTGTTTCTATATATTCACAACTAATCTTATGAAAATAAATCGCTCTGTGTATATTTAGGTGTATTCACATAAATACTCAAGAAACAGTAATATTGTTCCTTTCAGGGAAAACCATATCATAGACTCTAAGCTAGTGATTTGCTTCTTTTCACTCAAGAGGACAAAACAACATAATAATATTAAGCTATTTAACAGCTGTACTTTATATTAAAGAAACATGAATTGAAACTCTGATATCTTAGTGGTGGTATGTCCTGGCATGATTATTTTTCACAAGACACAGCATCACTTGCCTATCAGGCTTCTCTTGAATAACATAAAATCCTATTCCAGCTGAGTCATCTGGATGATCCTAACTAGCCTCTTGCTAATCTTTCTGTAAATTTCATAAAGGAAACAGAGAGATTTTTATATACTTACATGGAAAATAGTTATTTTCCCTCCAGCATCAGGTTAATAGTGGCACTAGCTGAAGTAAATTGCCTTACTGTAGAGTAACATGAGAAATCTTCACGTTTACTCTTTAACAAATTGAATAATTTTTACATTTTGGAAAACTGTGATGTTCTAGTAAAAGATGTTAGATTATGGATGTAAAACAGAAAATATGTTGTACAGCACATGAAACAACAAAGGCCACTTTATCTGTTTGATTTGTAAGTTAGAGCATCCAATCTTATGGCTGAAAGAGTAAAGGAATTTTCATACCTCCCCAAGTGTCGCTTGTGACAAAGTTACTGACCATTGCTGGGTGTGGAGGGCAGTAGGTTTTTATGCTATGGGTGGGTGCTCAACAGTGAGAACTTCAGGCTGAGTTCCTCTGCTCTTAGAACAAGCAACAGTTGAATTGTAGGTCTAGTCTTGATGTTTTGGCAACTTCTCTATCGCTTGATTGTCTGTAAGGAAGGCCTTGACCAGACTATACAGAACAGACTTCTAACTTACATGCAGTTCATCTTAGGTGAGATTAATTCTGTTACAAAATGCATTTCTTCATCATGTGGTTTGATCACACCATAATAAACCCAAATAAGATTCACACTGCAGTTGGGTAGCTGATTGCGGTTGGGATAGCTGTTTGCTGCAGAAATGAGTAAAACAACTTGTAGCAGTCTCTAACTTTTTCCTTTGAACAGAAATTAGTGAAGTTATTTTATGTCTTTCTCTTTCATTTGGCCTAGATTTGTTGCCAAAGTTCAGCAATAATTGTGTAATTACTACAAAAACCTCTGTATCAATCCTACATGGATAAAATATGCATGGTGAATTATCTAAATACAAAGCATATTGCAGATAGGTCTGGAGTTCCAAGCTGGAGCTGACAAAGGAAGATGTCAGAAATAGGTTAAGCTGTAAGCAATTAAACTAAAATTTTCTCATTAAAAACATAAAGTTTGAATATTAGTTTTCATCCAGGCAATAAAGGGTACAGCATGCTACACTCAAGAATTAAAAAATGACTGATGCTTATAGTAAACAAACAAATTAGCAAGACCTGACCTAAATGATAAGGGTAATATTACACATTAAAGTTAGTTGCCATTTCTCTTATTTTTCAGTATTCCAATTACAGTTAACCTGAAGGTGAGCTACTTTCATCTTTATCATCTTTGTGATAGTGTTAGCACTGTTGTGGCATCACAGAAATTATATGAATCTCAAAAATGCAGCTACTTATCATTGAACTAGTCACTTCTTATGTAGAATGAGTTTAACATTTTCAAGCCAATGTTTACGACCCATTTGTCTGATAACACTGTCCATTACTGAAATGTGGCATGTCTCGTCCATCTTTCCTTTCTTAAGCTCAGTCTGACATTGCATGTTCACTGTCTGGATAAGAGAAAAGTTTGCAGTCCTGGATTCTTTTTATTTGATTGCTTGGTTTTGCTATTTGTTCTGATTTTGTTTTTTGTTTGTTTGTAGTTTGTTTTTTAAACATTTAACATCTGGAGTGTACAAATGGAGTTCAAAAGGACTGAGTTTTGATTTCAAGTTTGCTTTTGCTTTTGGAATATAATGATTTTTCAATGTACTATCAGCATAAATGAGATGTGAAGATCTGTGTTAATTGAACATTTGAAAATGCATTATTGTGTCCATTTATATATAAGAAGAATTATGAGAACTATGTTTCTGATAAGAAAATTATTCTATAGCATTTCACAAGGTTGACAATAGATTGTAGAGGATTATGGACTTTTTGGCTCCTAAATTATGCAAGAAATTCTGGAGAATGTATGAAGTAGAGAAGTCAAACTCAACAGCTTTGGAAGATTTCTTAACGTCATCATTTAAGTATGGTTAAACTCAGAATTGTGTTGGCTTTCAGGATAAAGCAGGATAAAAGACAAAGCTTTAAGAAAATAATGCATTGAAATAATTTTCTACATCTTTCAAGAAAAACTTTAGAGCAGAGTTCTGCTCTGTGAATACATTATTCAGTGAATTTTGTCATTTCTCATTAAATAAATTATTCAATGACTTTTCCTCTGAGTATTTGACTAGGTCTGTAGTGGATATAAAAATATTCATTGAGCATATTACTCAACAAAAGTTTGTAATAACTGAAAAAAAATGTTCAATAAAAATTTTTCCCTAGAATTTTCCCACTTTTATACATTCATTATTACAAAAGTATTAAAATATATATAATTTTCATGTCGAAATACAGATATGTCATCTCTGGAAAACTGATGAAGTGACTATTTCTTATTTGCCCTGACATTTTGTTATCATTCAGTAATGAGGTGAATGTGGAACATATTTGACCTTTTGTTGCATTAATTTACTACTGCAAATAATCTCCTGGAATTTCAGATCCACAGGGTAGTGCTTGTGGAATTCTTTTCTCTTCTAGTGCAGGACCCTTCTGGGTGGAAAACAGTCATTTAATAGTATAAGGAGCAACATTGAAAATTCTGGTTAAATTCTTGGGCTTGGTTTGGTTTATAGTTGTTTTTTTGTTTGTTTGTTTGTTTGAATATTTTCCTTGTGCCATTGTTGCGCATGAAAATCTTCTCTGTCCTGATGAATAAACAAGGACAATGAAAGCATAGCAATATATACTTTCGCAGTCTTTTTTTTTTTTTTTTAATAAAAGGAAACAAGCCTTTTTACTTTTTCACACTCTCCTAATTCTTAAGTTGTAATCCAAAGATCGGTATAGATATTTAATATAAAGCAAGCCTAACCATGAACAAAGTATCCTTTCTCATGAAGTGCAGCTATCATGAATAATCAGTGTCTTGCTTCAAAGTGCTACAGCTCAGACCCAACAGTAGTTTATGCTGTTTTGTTTTTTTATGTTTTTTGTTCTTTTATTTTTTTCCTTCTGGTAAGTGTACTAGTGAGATTTAGGGACTTTCTTCCCAAAAAAGGAAACATGCAATTTTTTCAGGATATCCTAATTCTTTCTTTTCTCCCTCTTGAATTGGGCATCTAAGTTGACAGCAATGAAAAATTAAAAGCCATAGGGTGGTGAGGTAAAAAGCAAGCAAAAATTTGAAGGTTGTCAGCAAAGACCTTCACATGAGATATTCTAGGTCCGCATCTGCAATATTGTTATTATCTCCTCGATTTAATGGTTTGTGATGGTAGGCATGCTGATCTATTTCCAGATGTCACAGAACCCCATCCTTGCCGTTAAATCTATTCAGGAAATTAAATGAGGTGCACAAGTAGTGCAGTGCCTGCACTGCATGATTCATGATTCATTAGATAACTCAAGATAGCATATAAACAAGACAATGGGCTACACTGGTTGTTAAAGGAAATTAACAACAGAAATTCTTATTAATTCAAACTCTACTCAAGGCTACAAATCTTGACTAATAATTCAAATCTCAGAGAATACTTTATCACAGTTTGGAAACATATTTGTATTATCTGTTTTCAAGAATTTGCAGATTGAGTTTGATGTGTCAGTTAACATTAATGGAGACTTCAGCTGCTTCTTAAAACTTCAAAATCAGATCCTCAGTACCGAAGTTTAACAGTGTACTTTAACATAATTGTATTTCATGGCCAAGCATTTATACTTCACAGTTTCAGAATTTTCTGTGATAAAGCTTTATCCTTCCAGCTATGCTTTTGTCTAACAAGTATTAGACAGGGAATGGTGCGTTGTTGATTCTTGCTTCACACAAGCAGGGTCTACGACAAAAGGCAGTGTCTTGATGATTTGCAGATCACATAGATCTGACTTCACCTTTCCAATCAGCTCTCAGACTTGCGTTCATATTAAAAAATTGTTTTGAAAACAAATTTTGAAGGAATATCCCAAATCAATACAGTTTTAAAAATCTTTGTTATTATTTCAGAAAAAAAGAAAAAAAAAAAGGCAAGTAGAAGTCCATAAGAGTTAGCACATTCTATTAGATTTCCATTTTCTGTCATCAAAACCTTCTATGCAATCAAGTGTGTGGAAAATGCAGGAATTTTAACCCTTTAATGGAAATAGCAAGCCTTTTTGGAACCAGAATTATAAAGGAGATATATGGTAAAGTAATTTCCTCAATAACATAACAAGCCAGAAAAAATACATGCAATGGAAATTTTGATATTTGAACAAAAATCACAAGCAGTGAGGTATCTCTCTTTCATATTTAATAAAGATTTTCCCAGTCAGCTGCAGCTGATGATAAGTATAATATCTTTAAATGGTTAATCCAAGGATCACGGCTCAAGTGCTTTATGTGGTTAGGAGCAAGGAAATCTGTTAGTAGCCTCAGTGTGCATTTCATAAATCCAAGGATTTTTTTTATTCCTTTTTTTTTTTTCTTTCTTTATTTTTTTCCTATTTGGTTTGGCTTTCTACTATATCTTAAATGCTTTATTTTTCAGAGGAGAGATAAGACTTACTTCTTCACATAAAACTACAGCTTAGCCATTACTTAGTCTTTCTCTGTTACGGAAAAGGTCCTGTCTGTGCACAGATGTCTCAGATTAAATTGTATCTCACAGTCCTTACAGTGCTCAGTACTAGATGAACTGCCAAAAGGGCCGTAGGCAAGAACTAAATTGCTTTGGTTTCAGTACACAGTGAATTTGGCTCAGACAAGCTGAATCAGTACATTAAATGCGAATCCCTCACAGATTTGAAAGCAGCCTTTAGCACAATTATTGACTGTGAGTGATGATTATGTCTAATTGAAGGAGACTTTTGCTACCTGTAGCTCAGTTGGAGTCCATGAGAGCCACAGCAAGGCACTGCATCTTAATTCAATGTTCCAGCTTGAAAGAAGGAATTGAACCTAAATCCTGAAGTGTATACACATGGTCGATAAACTTTAATAAACTTTACAGGTTCAGTAACTAGACTGAGTGTATATAATTCAATTTTTTAATTCGGGAAAGAAAATAGCTAACAAGTATGTTAGGCTACAATAATGCATTAGCTCATCTTATACAGAGGCCTTCTCAGTAAAAGATACAGTTTCATCCTTGTCTCCAGTACAAGTCATAAATCTGCTGTTCTGTACATTATAATAATGCTCTACAGGTGGGAAATTATTGGGTTGTTTGAGTGTTACCCAACTTCCTGCAAATTTGTGAGGGAAATAAATTGAACTGACAATACTGCATCTTTTGCTATGGACTTATGCCAATACTAAAGAAAAAAAGAATTTTTTTAATAGATTCTGCCACCTTCCCCAAGATTTCTTGACATTTATTCAAAGCAAAGCAATAAAAAACGATGATATTCTATGTTCTAGTCCTTCCAAAAAAAGTTATTTCTCAATGAACAAAAATAGATATTCTCAGGGGCCCTGCTGTCAGAATAGTGTTTTCCTTCTGTTCTGTAAAAAATAAAATTCTGTCAATGTGTTTGCAACAAACATTTCTCTCCCACGTGCAATCATTGTGACCTATTAGATCTGTTCTAGGCTCAGATTAGGTTCCCTTGGCATCATTATTATGATAACATTCATGAAAATCTCTGTGCCAATGCATTTTTCATATTTTTCATGAACTTGTAGCTATCCGAATCATGAAAACTTTCCATTCAAATTGCACCTTTACTGAATAATTGATACAAAGGTCATAAATAAGCCCTACAGAACATTTGTTCCTTTATTCCAGGGGTTTGGTTATGTACTATGTAGGCCTGAGTTTTTAGAAGAGAAAAATTAACTAGAATGTTATTTTCAAAAAGTGATACATACTACAGACTGTGAGCAATAGGGAATGCATGGTGAAAAGAGAGGTCTGTGGTAAGCTTGACAAAGTCCTTCCATAATCAACGACATGCAAAATGAATAGAGATATTATGAGGTATCTGCGATTAATACATGTAGACAAGCCTGCACAAATACACAAGTCTGCTTGTATCATGTGTTATTTTGGACTAACAAAACAAATAGTAGGGTTAGTCAGAACTAGAAGAAATCTCTTTATCATCCATTATATATGTTTGCTGTAACTTCATAGACTTAAAGAAAGAAAAACCCTTAAAGTGGTCTGTTAGAAGGAATGCTTACACTCATAGCACAGACCAACCAGATCAAATCTTCCCTTTCAGGCATGTTATCTCTTCCACATTTCTTCTCAAATTTTATTTCTAATAAAATTACTTACATTGATTTTTTTTTCTAAACTTCACCATTGTCAGTATTAATGACTTAAAATGTCATTAAATTCAGCTGAACAATCACCCCCAGATTCCTATGTGATATTTGAAGTTTCAACTAAGCATCTTGTATTTAGTTTCCCTAATTCACCTTTGTGCTCTACTCACCTGCCTGGCACTTTTCCATTCTCATTCTCATTCTTCCCCCCATATTGCCCCTATTTTACCTGGAATATCTCCTTTTCAACTCTAGTCAATTTTTTTCTACTCATTTCAGGCATGCCATCTTTCTCTTCTCATTCTTCCCTCTTTCATTTATTTGGGTAAATCTTTTGCAATGACAGACTAGGTGAACTGACTACCTAATACCAATTCTGATTTTTCAATTGTACGATTTGCCTTGCAGTAAAATTATTGGGTTATTCTCAGGGGATTTCTTATCCACAATATGCTCAGCACTCCAAGTTATGGGGGGACAAAAATACTCTTTGATTGAACTAGACTTCCTCAACCTACATAACTATGTATTAGTATATGAAAAATGAAATTTATTCAATATTAATACTGGGTTGCTGTTTATGTTAGCTTATGAAGATTCAGCTAAATCAGGCTGATTTTCTAGTTCAGCTATTTTCTAAAATACAAAGCAGATGTATCATCTGAAATGAAGAATCTTGGCAATTTTTAATATTGAAAGTATATGCTGGAAACCTAAGTTGAAATAAAATGAAATCAGGCAAAAATAAGGCGTGTGACAAAGGAAACTTCAGAGCAAAGAAGGTGCATCAAAATTAAATGCAAATAAAACCTGTCTTTTAAAAACAAATGTCAAGCAACCGACCCTGCTTGAAATACTGTTCACTATTGTGGCAGATGGTCCTTTAAAGTAACAGGAATTTTATCTGGTGGGGAACAGTGAGAATTAACTGAAATTCTTTTTAAGATATAGGGCTTGGTGGACTGACACATTCCAAGCAGCCTCTGAAATTTGCTGTTTTGATCCTGAATTCAGATAAAAAATTTGAATAGTTACACCAACGTAGCATTTCATTTTAACAGCCAAACAACAGAGAACAATTATCTCGCTAGTAAAACATACAGGACAGTAAGATGCAGCTTAGCTTAGGAGACCAGCATATCATAGGTCGGATTTTGAGCCATGATCTTCAATAACCACTAGTAACCATGGAGACTTCTTTGTATGCAAAAATTTGTGAAATTTAGTATCCTTTCTCGCTATTGCTTTTTCTATAAATCTGTATTTTATAAAATACTGCTTTTAACCCTTTTGTAGAAAGAATGATTATAGACCTTCAGATAATCAAATACTGAAAAGACACATACAACTGTTACAATAAAAAAATAGTTTAAGGAAATCGTGACATGAAGAGAAATTTATACTAAAGTTATTGCATATGTTTGAGACCTATTTATTTTTACTTACAAAAGCCAAACTGTCATATACATATATGCAGAGCTGACAATGATGTCAGTAAAGCTCTGTAACATACTACTGACAGAATTTTTTCATGCTGCTGAATTTTCTTATTTTTCACCATACTTGTCCTGATTTAACTGCATTTTCATAGTAAGATTCAATGAAAACTCAACATGAGTTTAGTGACTTTTTTCTTATCTCCATTCCTTTGACAGCTTTGGCATCTTTAATCCAAACTAGATAGACTTTAAACCCACACATTTCTATTTCCAGGGAAGCATCTTTTACTGTCCTCAAAATTACGTAGATCTTGACAACGCAATATATCTTTTTTTGGGTTTCTAGAGGCCTGTTGCTGAAACCTCCAGCCTTGTGCTCCCTATTGAGTTGTTCTCTAAATACCGATTCCACTGAGTGCACTGCCTTTCTACATTCAATTTGCAGCATAGAATAGCAAAGACAAGTGGGGTAGCTTTTGACTCAGAAGTGAAATTAATGTAAGGGAAGCCAGCAGGTTGTTTGCAGTAGTCAGTTTGGGCTTTTTTTGACTGCAGTTCACTACATCTTGAAGTTTTGTTTTTGAAAGTAATGTCATATACCTAAAGTAGGAAATAAGTGAGATTCAGACTTGCTTGGTAATATATTTCTTTCAGTACCAAATATGAAAAATCTACAATTCTGCATATCCATCCCAGTGTACCAGCAGACCACAGCTCACGTTCTATATCGGAAATCAGAAGGCCAGAAACAACACGTAGATATTTTCTTAACCACAAGGCTGGAAGCCACAGCATCCTGGGAAAGACAGTAGACCCTACTGGATTTTGAACTCTGCAGAGTCAGGACCTGCTGTTTTTCACAAAAGCAGCAAGTCATCTACTCAATGACCAGTTATATCTTTCTTTCTGAGCAGGAGGGCGCACTTAATTATGATGTTCAATGCATGTCAACAAATTAAACCTCCAATTTGCAAAAAAACAGCAGAAAATTATTATTGAAACATTACATTGTTTTACATTGACTACTTAGGGTATAGCTCTATAATCCATTGACAAACTTTCTCTTCATGGATGTGTTTCACACAGAAAATCACAGCTTACTCTTACCAGAAATATCTTTTGCACAAAGGATAGAACTCTGTGCTAAAAATCAAAAGGTTCTAAATTTCGTACAGAAATGGTGAAAATTGTTATTTCACACAAAATAAATACATTTAGAGTAAAAATTTCTTGAAATAGTACATGAAAAATGACATACTTCTTTTTTCAGATTTTAATGAAATTTTAAAACTATGAAAAGCAAACTCTCACTCCTATTTACAAATTCATCAAAAGATTGTGTTTCATGGAAATCTTTTTTTTCATGACATTCTGCATTAAAAAAATGAAATTAAAATAGACTTTGAAATGTTATCTTGAAAGTGAAATTTGCTATTTTAAATTTATTTCCATTTAATTAGCTTTATTTCAGTCATATCATTTTATTATAAAAGATGAGACTGGAGAAAAATATTTCAATCATTTATTATAGAGAAAATAATATGTTTTCTTTATATAAAAATACTTTTTTTAATGAAAAATAACATCTAGTCCTCAGCCTGATAGATCAATGATTCCAAAGGTCTTAAAAATCCCTCTGTGAGCAGATGCATTACAAAGAAATAATAGAGTTTTCCTTCACTAATAGCACCGGGTTGGCATCCAGTTATGTTTCATTATATCAGAGTATATCTATTATGTGATCAGACATGTTCAACTCAGTGTACTTTGGGCTACTCCTGTTCACTTAAAAAAATTGGAAGAGGCATCAAAGTGATTTGTGACAATTTTTCCATAAAAAATATTCTACTTGCAAATATTAGTTCTATTTGCTAACCGATAATACGAGAAAACAGCAGTGGGTATGGAACGACTGTTGCTGTAAATAGGATGAATCCGTGTTTATAATCTTTTTGTGAGGTTCTAGGAAAATGCATGTGTCTTCTGATCACTGTGAACTTCAAATGTCATTTCAGATAGTATTTCATAAAATTACTTAAAAACTACTGAGAAAAATATCTACCTTCTAACTAAAAACATAGAGATTTTAGGACCTTAATAATACCTTATATCTGTTATTGCCACTGACTGCCAAATGTAGTTACTGCAAGGTTTTAAGTTCTGTCTTATTCAAAAAAATGTAAAAGTAATAATCAGAACTTGAATATGGTGTTCTATACACCTGGGATATATCCACAACATATAGTCATTATGGATTTTTCAGTGGAAAAAAAGAGCCTACCTTACTCTGTTGAATTTCTTGTAATCAACAGCTGTAACCTGTGAAAATTAAAAACAAAAAATAAAAAATTGCTAGATTATGTCTGTTTTTTTTGTTTTGTTTTGTTGCTGTTGTGCTTTTTGCAGTTATGCACTCAATAGGTTCTGAAGGAATAAGGTCAGATGTTCAATTAAAAGGTGTTTAAAAAAATTATTTTTCCAGGAATAACCTTAGCATTTTCTCAGAAATCCCTTAAATTTTGTGAATTTATTTTCTTCAGTTTTGGAGTGCCTCTCAGTAAAAGCTTTGGTTGGCAGACAGTAAACTAATTCATTTGATAATTCACTAATACCAACAAATTAATCTGAAATTCAAACAAAGTATTAACAGCAAAATGAATCATTTTAAACTCAGGAAATACTGAATAGTGATTCTTTCTGTGTGGCTGCTCAATCTTATAGCATGTGTCATATTTATTAAACAAAGAGAAAAGACTTTGAATTTATTTCATATAAAAAGCCAGAGTACACATTTTCAGCATTGTTTGTCAAACACTCTGGAAAGTAGAAGTCAGAAATTCAGCATACAATTTTGCTTGTGAATGTGAAAGCAACCTGAACAGCCTGATTGAGTTTGGCGATCCACAGTCAAGAAAAGAATTACATTTTCAGCACAGTAAAACTATGCACTACGTGTAACTGAACAACCAGTCCTAAACAACTAATTGACAAATAAGTAATCCAGAATGGCTTTTCATCTTTCATTTACTGTTCATTCATCTAGTTATTTCTGCTGCTTCTAGATCTCCACCACACATCTAAGCATCTGTCAGTGTCTTTAGTGGAGCTATATACCAGACTCTATAAGTAAATTATATTTGTTCTTCAAACACTGCAATTTTCAGTGCAGCATTTTACCATTTGATGCTATTTTATTTTCTGGTCCACTTTTAGTCCAATTCTAGTTCTTACTTCTCTAAATTAAGCTCTATTTATCCATCTTTAGTTTTGTTTTATAATTTAGACAGCAGATTCCAACAAGAGGTGCTTTTGTTTATAGGTAGTTGGAAGTTTGCTTTGTACAACTCAATTAGATAAGAGCAGTATGAGTTTCACAGTGCACCAAAAAAAGGGAAAACTGAGGATAATGTTTCTTCACATTAAAATGATCATTTTCATTTTATCTGTGTCACAACACTTAGATGTTGTTTTTATTTTTTTCACAAAATATTTGAGGCATAAAGTGCAAAAATCGAGATGTCATATCCAACTAGAAATTCTGACCAATAGGAACAGTACAATATAATTTAACCTATAAATAATGTGAGCAGCCACCTTTGAAAGATTTAAGTTGCAGGCAAAAATAACTCAGGGGATTTAAGATATTTGTCGGTGATGTTGATGCTTTTCTCTTCCCATGTTTGTTCTTTTAAGATAAAGATGATGGACTTCCACTTACACCCATGATTGAATTTTGGCCTACTTCATATTTCCTAAGATGAATTCTGTCTCTAAACTGAGAACACAGTAACACAGTGCGGCACTAAATGAGTGCCTTTCGACCAAGTCAGCAGTAATAATTTCTAGAAAAGCACTAATACACAAGTCACAATGACTCATTCTATGCACAGAAGAAAATTTTCTGAAAGAGAGTAATAAGCATTTAACTCATATTTTAATAGTCGAGGTAAATAAATTTTCACTACACTTTCAAAGCCACCTTTAAAACTAATTCTAAATACATTGTGCAGGGTCTTGTGAAATTCAGAAATGTTTAAATTCTGATCCCAGAAACAATATTCTTATCTGGAGCAGAAAATATCACTCCATGATTAAATAGCAAAAACACCTTGCAGTAGATGCAAGCTGTAGATAGAGAAATTAATTCTTTGTTGAATCAGTATGACTTTCCATGCTCAACTTCTGTGACAATGATGGGCAAAGCACACTTAAAAGATAAGATGAAAGGATTATTTTCAATTCTGCATGAAAGGCATTGCACAGCAGCAATGTAATGGACATCAAGCTTTGCACCATAGAATAGAAATACGGTGCTGAGTAAATTCTGCTATATTTATATTGCAGTTTCGTCTAATTTTCAGCAAAAATTTAAGGTTAACTTGACATTTTGGAAATATTCAATAGGTGGTTATTAATGCTATTTTCATTAATGGATTTAACGCTTTTTAAACTTGCTGCTCAGGTTCATTTTTAACTTCTTGTGAATGACGGCAGTTTTTCCTTGTCACAAAATCTTTCATAGAGCATGAAGTCTTATCTTATATTAGTGGCCCTGAGAGGTGACTGATGAAGGAATTTGTATGGTAAAAGTGAGATAAAAGTGTGATGAAAGTGTGACAACCCACTTAATAATAGTTTTCATTGTAGTAGAAAATGCCATGTTTTCTAGTACCATTTAATGGCATCTCAAAGTGGCTTTCTGGTTAGGAAATCAGTCCATTGGAAGTCTAAGATAAGTAGGAATATCTGTGGGCCTTTTCTGCATTTTAGTATGGCCAATAACCAGTTGGTCAAGATGCCTGGATTGTCACATATGCCTCACACACAAAAGGAACTCAAATTTTTCTAGTTCTACAAGCATCATGTTGGGAAAAGGTCATTCTGCTTTATAGTCAACTTTTCTCCCTACACACACACACACGTGGGATAGTTCCTGGATTATTCCAGCCTCCTTGAGCTATATCTGAAAAAGGTCGAGCACCCACAAGCAGCTTTTTATGTCTTTCCTCACCAACTGCATGTCATTTCAGCAAACAGATACAGTTTGATAAGGGCTCCTTATTATGGGCATTTTATTTTAGAGGGAAAATGAATAACTGTTTTCCCTTTTCTCTGTGGCACACAAACTCCCCTACATTTGCACATTATGCAAACTTCAAGAAGGAAGCAGTTAGCATGTCAGAGAACCGGCATTGATAACACTTGAGCAGAGCAGTCTGTAGCAGTCTCTTTAGTTTCACGACAGGCACATTAGTCTGAATGTTAGCTACTTCTCCTTAATTGGATTGCTTGCATAAATTGCAATACATGGTGGACATGCTATAGCTTTCTTTTTCACCAATCAGTCATGCCAAAAGAACCTTATGTATTTTATATAGAAAGTAGAAAAAAATGATAATTTGAAGAGATGAGAAGATGGTGCAGGGTAAAAGCTGATATTCTTCCTTTATAACAGATAGCCCCAAGTTGTAGAGGCCATTATTTCTTGCATTTTCAGAGCAAATGAACTTGACAGATGGCTGTGTCACCTAAACCCCTACCTACCAACTTGATTATGCAGAAAACAATACAATAGAAAAGAAATCATTACTGAAGGAACCTGGTTAGTCCACAGAGGGCTGAGCAGTGCAGAAGAACAAAATTACAGTTGTGGAATTGAACAGCAAGAATACATTTAACATAAAGTGGGTTACAGCAAGGCAATCAGTCATGGCTAACGCTATTGTCTGGGCTTGCTTGCATGGTATATGAAGTAATCTGTCATCTACCACTGAATTTATGCTTAGTTTATAGTAGAAAAATACAAAGGTTTTGCCAGGGCATGTTCTGGTAGTCTTAAGTAGCTCAACTGTGGATCTATGAAATTAAAATTATGGGAATTCAGAACACTTTTCAGCTTCTTATGCATTTCAGAGGACATTAACACTAAAGTAACTTCCCTACCCTTCTCTGTTACTCAAACATTAAACAAACCACACCACTTAAAGAAGGGTAAAGTAGTCTGGGCAAGAGAAAGATTCCACACTGGTCCAGTTTGTACAGCATCATCATTACTCCATAAAAAGTTGCACTGGATTTACTGGAATTTACTGGAAGTCTGGCTGCAGGAGCTATGAGATAACACACAACACAGGAATAAAACAGGGCAGCAGCTATTATTGGTGGCCCAGTCTCCATTTTGTTGATTATTACACACTCTTTGAAAAATGACAAAAATTCTTATCAGTTTAATTGCTTGATCTCATACATCATTCTCAGCAAAAAGGATGTCCAGTCTCTGTTCCTCACAACAGTTTCAAGTTACACTATCTACTACTGTACAGTTGAAGGCTTACCATCTGCTAAAACTTCAAGTTTACTAACTGTGGCAATTAAAATATTTTAAAATAACCCATAATAATTTATTATGCCAATAATAACACAAACAGATGTTGACAAAAATCCACATCCGTGACAGAAAATATTTTATTATTTTTACCTTTGAAACAGAATTGCATTGTTTCTTCAGCAAGGTAACTTGCTATAACAGTGATAAAAATATTTCAGTGTTATTTTTTATTTACTCAGAAGTGAAGACTAAGTATTATAACCTCTGTTTGTTTTAATTCTACTCCACAAAACAACATGCATGTCATGGGCCAAAAAATCATACACAGCAAATTTAGAGGTAATGTATTAGATACACAGATGTTATAGATATTCTCTTAGCCATTTAAACTTCAGTCTGAAATTTAAATAGAGCCCAGATTTTTCTCATTGCACCTATTAATCACTAAATACAATAATTTTTGTGAACTTTTCAGACAGCTAGAAAAGCAAAATTAAAAAAAAGAAAAGAAAAAAAGTAAATTAAAAAAAGCAAAATTTTCTTATCTATGAATCAATTAATGAATGTTTTCCTCCAGAGAGGGGAAAAATGTCATGTCATTCTCTTGCCAGGCCTCTCTGCCTTTTAGAGTGTATGTGGCAGGTTTCCTGTCCTTTTTGGGTCAGTCAAATGCTGACGTCACTTGGAACTCATCCTCAGCGGCTGGTCAGCTAAGGTCCAGGTGTAAATCTCACCCAGATCTCCTCTGCATCTGGAGAGTGAAGGCAAGAAGGATGAGCTCGCCAAAATGGAATCATCTTAGTCTTCATAATTCTGGTTCTCACAAGCCTCTTGTTACCATATTAGAACTATTTTAGTTAGTTAAGACAGTTCACAATTTGCAACATATTTTGCTTGAGTATATAAACTGACCTCTGCAAATGTAGTTTCCAATATTCCCCAAATATTACAGTCGTTAGCACTTCAAATGTCCCTAACTTATGTACCTTGGAGGTTTCTATTTTTTCCCTTGGACTTTGATCTGAGATCCTTTGGAATGCTTAGAGATTAAGCCTTCTTCACAGGAAAAGTCAAGAATTCATATACTTAGAGATTAGGGATAGTTTCTTAAATAGGACTCAGACTAGAAATGCTGTCAGCCATGTTTTTATGTTGGTGAAAGAATTCCAGATCTCAACAGAAATAATGCTTTTCATAGAGCTGGTATACATCCAAAAAACCATGCTTGATTATAATATAGTCGAAGATAACCATATCAAACTAACAAATAAAAAATAAAATTTGACTATTTGATAACACAAAGCTCTGTTACATGAAGTTTTTTGAGTCCATAAGAGTGCATGAAGAAGTAAATAAGTGCACTTGGTAGCCCAAACAGGGCAATTTAGACTGTACATAGTCCATTAAGTTTATTCTAAAAGACATTTGGGAAATATGTGCCCAAAACAGAGATTATTAACATTTTTAAAAAAGGTAGAGAACAAGGCAAAGCAAAATATTTCTGTGAGATAGCACATAATCCATGGTTAAGCAGCTTCACATCTATACAGTCGCTATAAAAAGCAGAGAATGTAAGGCAGAGAATGTACAATCATCTTCACAAACACTGACCTTAGTTATATCAGAACAGAAAGGTGTATTTTGGTTTCTAATGTACTGAGAAAAATGAAGATTAAAAACAGATTTACAACTCATGAAAGAATTTACTTAAAGCATCTTCAGTCTTGAAAGTATTGAAAATAAGTCAATTTTTTTTTTCACCAAACCCAACTCTTCTGATCTAGTCTCAAAAAGTCATTTCTTTTTTTGTATTCAGAATTTAGATACACACAAACACAAAAAATCTACATGTGTACCTATATTTATGTAGATACCAACAGATATATTATACAGATATTACACATTCACATATATATATTTGGAGATGAAAGTCTAGAATACAATGAGATTTTTCAGTCACTGATTCCACTTCAGCTCATTTTAGCAAACTTGTATTTTATCTTCTCATTATTACTCCATTTCTGAACTTTGTCTCCTTTCAAAAGATCATCCATCAGGATTTTCCACAAGAATATTTTTCTAAGTTCTCTAAAAATCTTTGGAAGGCAATGTTTCAGCATTCAAAGTGTGAAGATTACTGTGGGAACGCCCCTGACTTTTAGGTAGGTGCAACAATTAAATTATAGAGACCATATTAATATTAATGCATGGGTTAATCACCTCAAATTCTGTATCAAGCTGGGATAAAGTCTGGCAAATATGATCAATGTAAGTTCTTTTTCACTCATTGCTTAATTACGTCTTAAAAGAACGGAATGTCTCACTTCAATTCCAATCAAATAAATTCCTTTAGAAGTAAAATATTCTGAGTCGTGCTATTTTATCCAAAATCTCAGAGCTCAGCAACTCACAGGAGAGCAGATAACTTTATCAAAACCATCCCCATAGCTTCATGACTTTTACTAGATATTTTACTCCTCTCTTTAAATATGCTTTCAGATTTTTGCCAGAGCAACCCACTCTAGATACTCAGATTCCCAATATCCGTTAGATTAATGCTAGGATAGGAAGTAACTGTGATCCTCTTCTGCTGATGCACTCTACACTGAACAAAAAAAAAAAAATCTCTTTTAACAGTAAACAGCAGATTACAAGAATTGCATCTCCCCTTCTCTATCCTCTGTCTGTGTTTATGTTTCATCCAGGATAGATTTTGATCTCACCTTGGTCATTTCCTGGTGTACTTTAAGCATGGTACCTGAATCAAAGATATGTGTTCCTCACGAGCTTAAAACTGCTCTGAAGAGCAACTTTCTCATGCTTCACCCTTAGCATATCAGCTGCTTGCTCATCTAAATTTTGATGTATTTTTCTGTAGAGTAAGTAATTCAAAGATTTTCAGTTACTGCATGAAATGAATGCATGTGTGATTAATCGTTCAATTCCATAATATTAACCTACTAGGGATATTTTTCTTGGCTTGGTGGTTTGGATACTCAAGGGATCACAAAATCTTAAGAAAAAAATTGTGTATTTCATCATCTAATTCCTCTCCTGAGCAGGACGTTGTACTGTATAACAGATTATGTTTGTTCATCTTGCTTTAAACAAACGAGCTCACCCTGAAGTTATACCCTGTCTTTAACTCCTCAGTAATGCTATTACTTTTTGGACTTCTTATTAAAAACTGTGTTGCTGTTTTTTTCTCTATCCTGAATCTGAAATTGTAATTAATGACATGAAATTAACCTGATTAATTACCAGTGTTTTACAGTTGATGAAGAACACAGCTAAGCAGTACTCGCTGACCACAGCATACCTTGCTGGTATGCTGCTGGATCTAAGATATTACACACAGAGCACGCCTCCTAGCTAGCCCTGCTATTAGCTGGGGCTGCAGGAGGTTTGTAGGTATCTTGAGCTGCAATTCCTGTTTGTCTTTATTATCAAGCAAAATTGGGAGCATTTCCAGTCTACTGATATCTGTATCAAGGTATCTGGGATACTTAGGAGACATAATTCCCACCTTATCTATGTGTGAGCTCCATGCAGGACTGTACACTCCAAAGAGTAGCATGTAAGCCTGTTTCCTCCTCAAGCCCTTACGTGCAATGTGTGAATGTGATACTGGCACAGCTGTGATAATTAAAGGTGAGACATCTGAATTTCACTGGTTATTTGCATGCTGAAATTCAGTTATAGAAATCAGTAAGCACAGAAAATGCTCTATAAATTCAAGTACTCATAATACATAGATGTAACTGCATTGCCACTTACTTGGCTAGGATTACTATAGGCTTCACCAGTAGGCTTCAGAAGAGAAAAAGTCCCAGTACTTGAATGTGCCACTGTCTGTGTATATGCACTGCTTGTAAATAAGTTAACAGTACACTCTGGCATTACCTCTTAAAGATGAATCTCACCTTGCTCTTAGAATCCTAAAACTGCTGGAGTTTGCAGCTCAATTCTCCAAAACTTTTCTTCATATTCTACAGCATTCTGCAAGGCAGTTCATGTTTCTTAACCGTTCACAGCATTAATTCACTTTATTGATGACATCATCAGTATTTTGTCACTGTAGAGTTTAGTTGTCCTGTGTAAAGCTGACCATGGAAGTTTTGAACATCGATTTTTTTCCCTTCTGTAGCATAAGCGAATGATTTATCATCTTCTTCTGGGACATCAGCCAGAGGCAAGAAATAGCTCTAATAACATGCTCTACAGTGACTTGTACTGATCATGTGTTTAAAAACCTGATCAAGAAATGTACTGTACCTGGACAAAGGAACATCAGCCAGAAGGAAAGACAGGAAAGTTTTTGTAAACAAATGACACCTGCCACACACAAAATGCAGAATCCAGGTTTATTTCCCAGAAGAGAACTCGACTTCTTCCACTTGAATGCATAACTTCACAAACTCATTTTTTATTATTTAAAGATCTCTGAACAAAAATGCTGTGAAAATACACATCAAACACAGGAAAAGGTAGAATGAAACACAAGAGTCAAGCAGGATCTTCCTCCTCACCAGTGGCTTAGTTTTTTCCTACTCAGATTTCACTAATTTCCTTTCTTTAACACTGTACAACAACACAATCTTGAAAAATAACAAGAATAAAAAAATCTAATGCAACAGAAGACAATAAAAAATACAAACATTAGACTACTTATTAAATAAGCATGAAAGTAAACATAGAAAATAGTTTTATAGCACTCCTTCCTTTGTTATTACCTTAGTGTAATTATGCATGTTCATGTGCAAAAGAGAAACAGATTGGATGTAACTAAATGTTGCTTCTTAGGTGACTGCTGGTACAACAGGAGACGTAACAGCTCTAGTACAGCTCTAGTACAAGGATTGCAACAGTCGAAAATGTTAGAGGAACCTGGTTATGCTGGAGGGAAAGGAAAAAAAAATTGAGATAGTTGGATTGCATTTTATAGATGAAAATTAATTTTGATTGAGGAAGTAGCTAGAAGTAATTTGCGAGCAAGCTCAAATGGTCTCAGATTTTTAACATTTCTAACGTACAGAAAGTGCTGAAATAGAGGGAAATATTTGTTTTCACTTTCCATACACGCAGTCTAAGCAAAATAAATAAAAAAATAAATAGAATGCTTTGGGCATATGTGGGTAATAGTAAACCTTTCTGCAAACTGTATTTGTTCTCTTTCATTTTTTTTGCTTTCCTGTACATTTGCATGAGAAATATTTGATTTCCTAAATGTTCACTTGAAAAACTAGACTCCAAAGATGACATGTTGATAAGCATTTTATGAACTTCTGTTGGATATGTAAATGCAATTTATTTTCGGACTAAATAGAAAACATTTTGGACAGGACACAAATTGTTTATGTACATAAATTCATTCAGTAATTCATATAGTCATTCATAAATATTGTCACTAGGCCAGATTTTTAGCTGTTTTAAATGGATGTAGATTTATAGTTACACCATGCTTTGCACCTACTCACATTTTGATATTCTGCCTCATACAGGTAAATTTAAGATATCATTTCTGTGATGCTGTGAATTCAAATGTACAGGAGAATTTTTGTCACCCAGGCTGAAATATTGCTGTTTATAATATTTCCAAATTTAATTTTGTTTTTAATTATGGTGCTGCCAAGACTATTAATCAATCATGAATAACCTATTTTAAGTTATTATTAGCTTATCATAGTGTCAGATCTTTGTGTAAGTTCAGATAAAGTATGTTCAGATAAAGTCTACTAAAGTCCCAGCATATGGTGAATCTCAAAAACACCACATTAAGGGAAATTAAATCAAAAGATTGAATAGTTTTGTTGCTTTTTTATACTGCTTCTACTCAGCAAGAATTAACTTACAAATAATGGAAATGAAAATTTGCTTCTATGATAGTGATGTCACTAATTCTTATTCAAATGAAATGCATTGGATTAGTATTTTCAGCTTCACTAGGATTCCTATTCTTCAAAATTTGTTATGCTTTCTCAGAAATACTTCTGAAGCCTCATTTCACTTTTCGTCTGGAGGCCACCACAGTTATTTTTTGAACAAGAAGAACGTCTTCTGTAGTATATTCCAGCACATCCTATCAGGCTCTACTTACTGACTGTACATGAAAACTGCTTGATGAATATTCTCAAAAGTTACTATTCGCTCCTATTTATTCTGTTAGGATGAAGAGATTTTAAATGACAGTATTGACTATATTTGCACAACCACTTCTGCTGTAGAAATTATTGGTCAGAAAGTGAGTCTGCCACCAAGAAGGGAAATCCTCTACCTTTTCTCTGTAGAGGACCCAAAGGAAAATCTCTACTCCTCGGCTGAAGAGATCTGCATAGGTTGGGGAAGAGCAGGTTAGTGCTGGCTGCGCACTTGATATGAGCACCATCTGGCACTTGTAGGGCAGGGTGACTCTGGGGGAACACTGTCAAGAGCACTCTGCTGCTGCTCTAAAGAGCAACATCAACATCTTGCTAGAATCTGCTGCTGGTTTTAGCATATGTGATAACAGACTGAGACTGGACATAGCCACTTCTTATGGGACCTCATTTCCCCAGATGACAAGGGATCCATTTCTATCTTTATACAAGAAACCTGAGTTTGGAATTTATTCTCCTCGAGGCCTGCTTAAGCACACAGATCATTTTCCTGATGATTTATTTTTCTTGTTTATTTTTCAAATCCTCAGGGCTCAAAGATACATGCCTTATAGGTTTACAGGTGTGTGCAAGATCTACCATCAAGTTTGCAGCGCTGAATACAAAGATACATGCCTTATAGGTTTACAGGTGTGTGCAAGATCTACCATCAAGTTTGCAGCGCTGAATACAAAGGAACACTTTTTTCTTGCAGGAAGACTGAAGCTGTAACTGTTCATGTTTATGAACAAAAATGTTTGTAATAAAATACTTTCCAGATTATTTTTGGAAAATTGTTCAAAGGAGAAAAATACCAGAGGAAGGACGCACAAAGAATGATCTCAGGAACGGATACTGATAATCAAAGATAAAATCAAACGCAAATCTCAAGCTCAAAATGGTATTGCACTCATACCCTATGTCAGAACATACCCCCCCCTCTACCTGTTACATGCTCATTAACCTTAATGTGTACTCATTACAGTGCTGGTCCTGCAGGTCATTGGGTTGTCTTATAAAACACTCTTCTGAGAAAAAATAAAAATAAAAAGAGAGAAAAGTGAGAAATCCAGCAATTAGGATCAGGTTAGTGAAATTCTGGCCCCATTTGTAAAATCCTTACCAGGGAAACAAATGAAGAAAGAAAAAAAACAAAAAAAATTTAACATCAGTATTGTTGAATGAATTCCATTTCTATTTCCACTGATGAGCTCAGTGTTTTCAGCCCTAGAGTATAAAATTTATTCTCAAATAAGATTTGCATGATTTCAGGTTGTGGCTCTCAGAAACAAATTCAATTCCTACTGCTGAGATAATGGAAACCACTTTGGCCTCAATTAAGACAAAATTTTTTGTTTCCTTTTTCCAGAAAAAGGTCAGTTTTTGTAGATTTATTTTAACCTTTTAATAAAAATTATAGGATTCTATCCTAACATACCTCTAAAAATATGTATAGTGAGTGACATTCATTTATGAACATATGAGGCCCTAGCAGGAAAAAGCTGTAAAAAGTCTGCAAAACTCCAGAACCAGAGAACTAACTTACACCACTTGCTACAAGAAGACTTGTCCTCATTTTTACAAGCAAGTACCAAGCCTGACCTGTTAGTCCATTTATGTAAATAATAAGTCCAATTCCCATTGTGAGCTCCTGCTAAAGCTGTGCCATTAGAGCCATCGTGTCATTTAGGCAGTCAGTGGAGAATCAAAGGCTGCCTGTGCTGCAGCAGCCCACTGCTATGTTTCTAAGAAAATGGGCTCTTAAAAAAGGAAATGTCACACCACTGTGTGAGAGATAAACAGAGGTATATCTTTAGAGCAGCAGGCAGGGACTGTAGAAACACTCTCTGTAAATGACTTTGATCCCCCAGTGTGATGAATCATGGAGTCGCAAATCCTTTTTAGCTAATTGCTATCAGCTTGTGAGATTTTTCCTTCCATGTTCAATATCAATTTTCAGGGCCATAGGAGATAGCAGTTCTCCCCCGAGCCTGCTGGCGACTTACTGCTAAAACTGAACTAGCACCACTTAACAGTTTAAAGGGGGAAGTCATTTAATATGACACTGCTGCTAGTATCTAAAGGGGAAAAATATTAGGGGCAAATACATGCAATAGTAAACCTTTTTACTGGCAGTGACCTTCCTTTGAAAACTGTCCTTTCTATATCCATGCAGTATCAGTACAGCTATCTCAAAGCTAAATAATCTTTAATTATTCAAAAGTGTTAAACTGAGAGTTTGGAAAAGGGAGAGTGAAATACATTGTTTTTCAGTCATAATGACTCCACCACTAACAACTGAAAAGAAAACAGACTAGTTCAAAACCTTCTGAACCATACTTCGGAGCTGAATGGCAAATTAGGAATATTCCTTCTACCTGTTAATTTTAAATTATACCTACATCGTAAATTTCATTCAGTTATCAATTTTCAGGACAAACTAACAAAACTATATTATTTTTCCAGGGGAATCTTCCCTATTACATTCAACAAGACTTTCCTGTTCTTCATGCCTCTCTATCCAGTTATGCAGAGCAGAAGCTACTTATATGAAGCATGACAACTTAAGAGGTAGGGGACATGCAACATCTGAACACTGCCAGAATCTTTTAAAATCTGGATTCATAAGTGTCTCAGTAGTGACTGAACGCATTCAGCAACTCTAACAGTCAAAAACATTGCTAGCTTGGACTCAGGATCAAATATGATAGCACTTACATTTTTTGGTCTTGAACTTAACAGAGCAGGAGTGAGTGAACAAACTACTGGGCTAGCTGCTGATGCAACTGTGTAAACCAGAAAAAAATACAGTGCTTTAAAATTGTTTAGTAAAGTTTGATTGAAGAAAAACCAATTTAATTTAATTTCATTGAATAATTCTAAGCAAAACTTTTACCATTTTGCATATGTTTCCTGATAGCCATTCAATGGATTCAACACTTAATCAGTTTCCCAACATATATTAGAATCACCTTTTGAATCTGTATGAAAACATCAGAATGGCAAACCAGGAATAATGTTCACTCATTTAAGGAGAAGACATAGAAAAGCCTAAATTCAGAGCAAAATCATGTTTCATTTGTTGCATGTAGGCCAAGATTTAACTACTGAAATTTTTGGAAGTCAATTTTAAAATAATCATAAGAAATAATAAACTTTATTTTGCATAAACAAAGAATGAAGGAAAGAAATAAATGCCCATTTGCCATTTATTTTCTGGAAATTATTTATTTGGCCTTCTTATCAGGAAAAATATTTAATACTAAAGATGAGATGTATTTATTTGAGATGTGATAGCTTTCAAGTATGGTAATATTTATTATGAGATTTAAACTTTAAACTGAAACCATAGTATATCATTTGAACTCATTTTTCATCTTTAGCAAAGCATCCAGAAAAACTTAAGAGTAAGGGTTACAGTGCACTTAACTAAATATCCAAGGGATAACTATGGATTTTTTAATTCTTTTCACTTGTCTTTCTGACAGATTTTCTTCTCTGATAGTTGACTCAAAGAACTCAGTGGACTACTAGTAGCCCAATTCACAGCATCATCTATGATGACAAAAATCATAGACTATCTGTATTGTGAAATTATACAGTTCCGATTCATTATATAATGTATTGCCTCTAAACATGTTTATAAATAAGAAAATCAACAGTATTTAGTACTTCTAGCATATTTACAGAGGTATTGCTGCCTAGGAGCAAGGACAGGAGATTGCTAGGTCATGTCTTTTCCTCAGAGAGAAAATAGTGAATGTTAAATTTGGCTAAATGTAAGTTTATGGAAGGCTTCAAAGTCTGAGAAAGTCAGGCAAGTAATTTGGCAGTTGAAAAAATTTGTACAGTATTATCTGATTACAGAAGGTTTCTTGGAGAAGTTTTACTTTTAAAATATTTGTTCTTTTTTGAAGAAAAAAACAGTATTGACAAGTGATCTCATTCTAAAATTAAAATCTTCAACGTCTGATGAACAGATTTACATAGTTCTTTGGCAATGATTTACACATTAATGTGCATGCTACAGTTGGTGTTGCAAATGGAAAATGTTACAAAGGCTATGCACAGGTAAAACTTTTCCATTTGAACTAAGCCAATTTGCTTTAAAGCCAACAAATAAAGTCACTTTTGATGAAGGGAATAGGAACAAACATTGCACAGAGGTTGGTGTGAAATTTCTGTTTCCTGCTCTCTCATGTAGCGATAAAATTATGCCTTTCAAGTGTATCATGCACTATTTCTAATTAACAAGCAACAAATATACTCAATTCAAGCTGTTCATAGAACTCAGTGAAGATTTCGACACAATTTAGAGTCAATTCCAATGCAACAAATATGTACAGTTATAACTAGTTAAATCTTTGGATGATGAGGTATGAATAAAATCTGATTTCTCTCCCATAAGACTATTGACTTGCTGTCTCTGATTTTTGAAATAAGAGTCTAGAGAAATCTCAATATGGTGCTGAGACAACAAAAATATTATTCCTATAGAATTTCATTAACTAATTTGAGGAGGAAAAAGGTAATTTTGGCTTAATTGCTAAGAACAGAATCAAATTGATAATTACCCATGTGTCATGCTTCAGCAAAGAAATAATAAGATGTGTGTTCTATTACAAAAGCAGTGTATCACACTTTTTCAAAAGCCAGTGATATTAATACTAACATTTTAAATTCCTAAATATTCTTCCAACTGATTCAAGGATTTGGACCAGTGATTCCATTAAGTGTTTTAAAAAGAAAAAAAGATATGTATTTGCATTTAGAAAGAGTTTATTTAAATATAAAAAATATGTAAATACCAAAAATTCCTAAATCTGTATTTTGAATAATTATAAACAGCAGAATATTATTTTCTAAGCACTGAAAATATACTTTTTGTAAACAGAGACAGTAACGTAGTAAAAAAATGGATCTTATGAATGTTTTATACATTTTCTAATAGAGTATACACAACTTTCCACCATCTATCTGACATTCAGAAGCAGTTATCAAAATAATGTTTGAAATAGCTGAACAAGATATTATTTATCAGGTAAATTTCTTAATTATATTGCTAACAATGAAAAAAATCTTATTTTTTGGATCTGCTCTGCATTTTCTAGAAGAGATTAACTCAAGCATTTGAGTATTTGAGGTTTTAAGTAAATGGTGGCAATAAAGAGCAGACTGTTCTAGAACCCAAAGAAATGACACAGTACTAGCTAACGTGATGTGTCTCAGGAGGAGTGATGCTATACTGTCAGTGAGAATTATTGTTGAAGTTCAAATGAAGAACAAGTTTACTATTTTTCCGTCTTTTAAATATCTCATGAAAGAACATCTCTGGTGATCTCTGCCAGTACTAATACTGATACTGTTTTGTTCAGCATCTGGGCAACTTCAGCATCACAACATTAAAAAAAAAATCCTACACTGACTCTTCACTGTGTAATTCTCACTGATGCTGGTGGACGTCCTATCTGTACAGAGGGTAAAGGATAAGGTCACAGGATAATGAATTTAACTCAAATGAGGGGGTTGAGTTGTTGGGATTCTGTCCTTTTTATTTTTTATTTTTTAAAGTGGCATCTTTTTCTTCCTCAGGGAGATCTGCAGGCTGTGGCTTTTTGCCTTTGAACATCCTCAAGTCAAGCATCAAGAAAAGGTGATGAGGGTTAGGGAGGCTCCCTTGACATTTGGTGCACTGGCATCAGCCTTTGCAATTATGGGCCACCTTTCTAGCAGACGGTAATTGAAAAGTGTGAACCACATGGGCTCTAGTCAATAATAGCGTCAGCATACAAATGACACTGAGCTTTCTGTGTTCACCATTCACTGTTTTTGCTTTTCACCTTTTATGCTTCTCAGCATCATGACTTAATCCACTCTAATGAGGTGAGTTCTATTGCCAAAAATCAGCAGCAGCACAGCTCTCTTTTGGCACCACTTGGGGCCTGTAAAGAGTCAAAATATAGTGAGTCTGTCAGTTTTCCAAAAGGGAAGACAGTGCACCTTTTGAAATCTTCTCGTCTTTCCTTAGCTCTCTTTAGAGTACAGGCCTCTTCCACACTTGCAGAAGAATGCATCCCATCTTCTTAAAACTTTGTCACTGTTAAGGCAGTACCAATCCAAGGTGACCAGAGTATTTGAGCTAGTTTAGTGCATGCCTTTCCTGCCTCGAAGGTCATTATTGGTGGCCACATGTCACTGTTTACAAACAGCAGGTGACTGCCAACAGTGGTGAGTGTGTGAATTTCCTTTGCTCTCTTTTCCTTACCCATCTGTCCATATTTCTGGAATTGTAAGTATCTACTTGTATAAAAAAGCTTCAGAAAAGACACTTACAGTTACTGTATAAGAAGATACAGAAAGAAAGTAACCAGATACCTCCATGTGACTAAAAGGAAAACAGTTTATTTTACAGGCACTTTATTGTTTTCTTTTGTCAAAGGCATTTTGACTTAAGGCAATGGCAATTTCCATTTTTAAAGATGAGACAAGGGGCTGAGGATGGGGTGGAAAAGAAACAGAAATACAATGGAAAGTGTTTCCATGGGATTAGATTGCATGGCTTTTATACACGTATATACAACTGAGGAAAGCAGAGAATTTTGCCTCTTACACTCCTTGGACCTCTCTCTCCCCTTTCTTCATCTCTAATCTGGTTTTTGCCAATTCCTTTTGATCTATCAGGGGCAGGCAAGTCAGGGCCATAAGTACAGATGGAGTAAATATGGAGATTAGCCTCTTCTTGTACTGCATTAGCTCCTAATACCTGATTAAGCCTAGAATCATGCAATTGTCTCCGTGTTGGCTATCAGAGTGGCAGAGCACAGAAGGGGGCAGGATGAAGGCTGATTTTGTAATGGATACTTATTTTATCCTGGTGCTCTAAGAAGATTAGGCCTGGGGTGTCACATTAGCCATGATCTCTGGGCCTTTGGTAGTCTCTTGCAGTTTTCAAACACCTCTGCTTCAGCCATAGAACAAACAGGCAGCTTGGACGCGGTGGCCCCATGTTGTGGCATGAATAATTGCACACTGCAAACTGTTTGAAGATCACAAAGTGCTGTGTAAATTACCCAGCTCAGGCTTAGTAGAAGTGATTTGTGGTGACTTACTGAATCTTTTCACAGTTCGGCATTAAACTTTCCATATTTCTCACTATCTGAGATGGAATGAAAGTTGATTCATATCTTCCTTTATTCTTATCAGATCAATCTTCATAAAGCCAGTTTGTATAAACTGTTGTACTGTATGAAAACTCTGCATGCAGCACTTTGTCTTTGGAAAAGGTTCAATTCTATTTACACCAAAAGATGTCTATTCAGCACAAATCCTAAATCAGCTCATGTGATGAATGTAAGGACATGTTCTAAACTACCTGTATAATACATGCCAAAATAGTACATGTGTAAACCAGCACTATTTTTCTTCCAAAGAGCTTTCCAGCAAGTATTCCTTTTTACTTAGAAATAAGTTTCAACTTAATTAGTGAGCAAACAAAGACTAATAATAATAATAATAATAATAATATTTTACCTGGGAAAAATGCAAAATCTAATCCATACCAGAACTGGGAATATGAGAAAAGGAAGAGTAGAGGTAACTGACATGTATATTTTTAATATTGGTAACCATGGAAAATATATATATATATATATATATATATTTTTGTTATAGAATTTCATTTAAAAATATATGTATTTTCAAATACAGCATCCAGTCTATAAATTTAATTATATTGGAATTAGCTAGCAGGTCAAACATTTTACTCTTATTGAATGATGAAATACTGCATAAACACATGAAAATATAAGGAAGCAGTGAAAAGCATTACATTAATAAACTAGATCTAACAAAATAAAATGCTATGGACATTTTAATTTGTAATAAATAATCTCTTAAGAAAAAAATATTGTTAGTTTTCTTTAGTTTTAATGTCTACTTGTGACTGATGAGGAAGAATCATTCATTTTTCCTGGAGCCAGAGGGAAAAGAAAAATGTGATCTGGCCTTCCAATTCTTTTGTTTTGTAAAAATTGAAATGTGGTCATGTATGCTTTTATGCTTTATTCAAACTAATTATACACCAAGAAAGTAAAGAAACTTGGCAGGTAGAATGCTAATGATGAATTAAAAGTCTAAGAATAAATACTAGATAAAAAAATAAAGATTTTGTGTTCACACAACACGATCATTTCAGTCATCATTTTTATCACAATAAACTGTCAGCAGTTAGGGCTACAGCAAAATTTAATTATTCATTTCACTCATAAAGTAATGCTTCCTATCTATTTCTATGAAAGCTACAGCAGGTACAAAGAGCACAATAACATTATTTGATTGAGCAGTTTCTCAGCTACAAAACACTACTTTTCAGCATCATGCCTACCATTAGCTATACATTTTCACGATGAAAATCATGAAAATCAGCGATGAAAATTAGCCTGCATACCATACTTGTTCAAATGTGCACCATTGGAGGTGACCCACAATTTCACTGCTGCTGTGACAACATTTTTGATAAGAAGATCTTGCCCAAGTATTCCAACTTCTTCTGTGCTTACATCCACTGTTTGGTCTCTATTAACATTCAGGAAGCATCAAGGAATATGCCATTTCTTCCATGTGGAAGAATTCAATTCCACACCTTTGCTTCATGTGCACTTCCATGTCAGTGTGTCCTCTGCTGCCATCTGTTGCACAGCAGCAAAATGTAATGGAAAATTGGTGGGAAGGTTCATCCTCTTCTGCCATACCATCAACATCTGCCTCTGACATCATGAGTCAGCATCATAAAATAGGAGGCATTACTTTTGGAGTGCCTTTCATGCATACATATTGTTATAATTGCGTTTTTGTTTCCATTTTCCTCTTCTGTCTTAGTAAATATTTTTTTGTCTCAAACTGTAAGTTCTATTTTGTTTTCAGTTCTCTCCCTCATCCCACCTGGGGGGAGTAAGTGAACAACTGTATGGCGTTTTGCTGCATGGCGGGTTAAACCACAGCACAGGTAAGTATACCTTAAAGTTATAACAACTTTGAATTGAAAACTAATGAGGTTATTATATAGACAATGATGCTTACAAATCAGGACAATCATCTGAATGACTTCATTACCTGGTAAAGCATTCTAAAAAACTAAGTGGAGTTTTCTTTTTGTCTGAGAAAGGACGGACAATCATGAAATTTAAAACCAGATGAAGATGAGAAGTTTAAGAGATTTTGGCCTGATTAGGTGAAGCCATTTCTCATATTTCTTACCTTGTAATTGATTGGAAAAAGTTTATCTGGGACTTGGTAAAGTCAACCTGCTCTCTTGATAGTCAGTCACATTTAATAGAAAAAAAAAAAAAAAAAAAAAGAAAAAAAAAAGATGCTTCCACTGGGAAACCAAAGAGACCTAAAATTGCTCAGAAACTATGGTGGTAGATGTGAAATGTAGCACAATGGTCTGCCACCACAATTAAGATTTTCTGATCCCCCTTGGTGTCTTGAGAAAGTGAGGGGAATCTGTTAGATATGGACACATTTTCCTTGGACTTGTCCAGAAAGGGATTTTGAACTTTGTCCAGGTGGGACTAATTCTTTCAAAGACTCTCCTAAACCTTGTTTTCATCAAGCCCATCATACCCCATCTCAATAAAGTTACAAAGTTATTAAAGCAGCAGATACAACTCAATGGCATGTAAACTAAATCGAATACAGCTTACAACTGCTGTCAATCTTTCCCAATACAGGCATTATTCATACATTTCCTAGATAAGCATTTAAACTCATCAGCTGCTAAAATAAAGATTAATAACAGCAATACTAGTACTGCACAACAAGTGGTAGTGTATCATCACTTGGTTTGGTGAGTTTTTCATGCTGAAAATGCAATATAAATTACTCAGAAGAGTAATCATAATCTGTTTGGGAAGCAGTACACTAATAAATAGCTTTTCCTTAAAAAGCAACTCCTTCTGCAATGGCTGTTTTTAGTCTGGCAATTTTTATATTTAGAGATAACTGCAACTTATTGTATTCTTCTTTTTGAAGGCAAATTCACTCAAACACCCATTGATTATTCACCCTGCCAACCTCATCATTTTAAAAATTTAGCAGTAAAAGTGAAGGAGGAAAACACTGTAGTTAGTGGTTACCTCTCTGAGGTTTCAGGAGCTATTGTATATCACACATATAAAACAGTTTTTAACAACTGATGTGAGACCAATGGAAAGGAAATAGATTCGTTGAAAGCAGTCCTTCCTATCTGATATTTATTTAGTTACTGATATCCTCAGTAACTTAGTAAGTCAGAAATTATATTTCTCTTAAGGACCTGTGGTACACTTTCCATAGAACATGTTCATTAAGTTCACTATATCAGCAGCTCATGGTCTTTACAGTCTTGCGTTGTTCTCTATTGATCCTTAAATTAACATAATACGTTTTATTTTTTTTCCTTTCCAATTAACTGGCTGCATGTCTTGGTGATTCTTCTTACTCATATTGGAAAAAGACTAAGCCCTCTGGAGGACCACCTATCCTTTCTTAGTACAATTCACAGATCTGCTAGCAGGTGGCGTTATGAGCAAGGAAAGTTCTAGGAACCAAAGCAGCAAAATTAAGTCCTGTTTTTGCTACTTATTTCAGAGGTAGAACAGGTGGGGCTGAGGCCTTTATGGCTTTCCTCTATCATTTGAGTCTGGAAGACACTTCAAAGCTCAAGACCTATCTTTCTAGATTAGTGTGCAGTCCTGACTGATTATCCCAAAAACATTGCCTTATGATTAGTTCACTTATCTTTGCTTTCCTAACCCTGTTGTTTTGAAAATCTACTCATCCTCTTTAAACTTGTCTTCATATGATGCTGTGTCACTAACTGGTTCACACAAGACCACCTAAAACTTGAAGGTTTTCCATACTACTTCAGACACTTTGAAGTGCAAAGTATCGTATTCACTAACTATTGATAAGGTTGGATAGAATTAACATCTCTTTGTCAGGAGTTCCTAGTTGCTGTGAAGGAAATTGAATTTAATACTGCAGTCTCCATTTTAATATTTCAGTAACCTCAGTCAATTATTAAGTAGTCTATTCAAATAAGGAATAGTGTTCAATTTCATAAAAATTATAGTAACATTTTAGATTCTTCTTCATAATTAAAATCATACATTGTGAGTAAAATTTGTATAATAATGCAGTTCATATCTCAGTCACTTAGATGATACTGTTTTCCTAATAGTCTGCTTGTATGACTGTGAAATCTGAGTTAAATACATAGGGAAGTCCATCTAAGATTCTTTGCTTCTGCAAAATTAAGGTATATATAATAGCTCAACATGAGTATCAGTTTCCAGTTCTTCAAGGAAATAAAGTATTTTACTGAATATACTCTCCTTTTTTCCTATTTTTTTTATTTGTATAACTCCACATAATTGAACTAGAAAAAATGGTCTGTAATGTACTGCTATAGGTTCTGGCACTGTAGGTTCAATCACATTTATGCACTTTCTTTCACTCTAGTGTCTGACTTTCAAAAGATTAGTCAAAAAATTAGGATGACATTTTATCTATCTTACTAACACAGTGAAATTCAATAGGTCTTCCCATCTCTTTCTTACATGCCTTATTTTAGATGGCAAAAGAATTGATGTTACATGCCTGTTGAGTTTATTTTAATGCATAAATATGAGCAATATCAAATTAGTCTAATGTATGGAATTCTGAAAAAAAAAAAAGGTGGTGTGATAAAAATACTTTCATTTGATCTGTCCACAATATCTGATGTTCTGGCCAACTATAGCTGATTAACAAAAAGTTACAAGGTGCACTATGATGGACAAGTAGTACAAATGTCACTAACAAAAATATAATTTAGAAATGCCATGCTTCACATTCTGAAAGCGGACACATAAATCTTATGTATAAATCAATTATAATTAAAAACTGTTATATTAGTATTATTTCAAATTTTGAAATTTAAGAAACTCCAGAACTGAAATTGCTTCTGAAGATGATATTTTATAAACATATACATTTTCCCTCTTTTTACGCTACAAACACCTTTGAGTTATTAGAGGATCACATCATAGTTTTTTTCTAAACTGTCTTGTCTTTTACACATGATGTAAAAGACTTGAGAAAATCAGATCTGTACAATGAAAACTGTTATTTTAGGATATGTGCCTTGTTTGTTTTTAGATGTTGGACTGTGTATAGGAAATTTTGACAATGACTCTTCTTTAGTGTAGATATCTTTTTTTTTTTTTTTTTTATTCAGTATTTAATTATGCTAATTTGTATGAACAAAAATCCCAAGGATATATCAGACAGTTCCATTCCTGCACACACTTACTCCTGTTTTTCTATGCAAAGCATATAGATGCATATACTGATACCTACCACCTACGCCTCTACTTGAATCAGATAAGTTTTTGCACAGATTCCATTTCCAGTTTTAAGCCAAAATCTTTCACTGCACATACTGGAAATAAAAGTTCTTTCAGTTTTACCTGGCCATCCTCACAGGCATGCAAGATCTCACTCGCTTCCTCAGAACTGATGTCTCAAAGGAGATCATTTTAGAGGGTGTAGAATAAGAGATGCTTTTCATATGAATTTCTACCAAGGGTCTACACAGTATTTTTGTCAACAATGTTAAACAGCTTCAGGAACCAATTTAGATAAGGCTATCTTCTCACTAAAAGAAAGACTACAGATTGCTAATAAACATAGCTCATCTTCAAATGAGATAATGACATCAAAATTCTTATGAGAATCATGATTACACTAGTTGCTCATGATCTATAAATGTAATATTCCAGATGATAAGCAGTAAGGCTTGAGTTAAAGACAAGGGAAAGTTTCTGAGGTAGTACTTATATGTTTTTCCTGTCAAAGAAGCAGCCATATTTCTTTAAATGGAGGCTGTTGATAAATTCAGTAATTTTCACCAACAATCAAGCATTCCTTCCCTGGTGTAGATGACTTAATTGAAAAACAGTAACCTAAACTACAATCAGTCATCATGTTTTGCTTCCTCTCAAAAAAGTTGTTCATTCCACAATGGAAAGGATCCAGGACTCTTTCTTCTCTTTTGATTTAAGCAATACGTTTTGAAACTTTTATTAATATCTGATCCTTCATTCCTTGAAGTGATATGCAGCAATATTGGTTTAAGTTATTAAGGAGAAATGTTGTAAAAAAATCTGGAAGAATGCATAAGTTCTGGAGGACTTCTGATGCTGTTCCTTTGCAAGGGCACCTGCATAGGCAACATAAGCTGAATTTGTCTTGCAAACACCATCTTTCAACTTTTTAAAATTTCTCATTAACGAGACTGGATCAGACTTAAAGCCAGGATCATGAACCGCCAACTTGCCTTATAGTCAATTTTCTTTCTACCTTCCCTCCCACTTTATTTATTTATTTATTTATTTATTTATTTACTTACTTACTTATTTTCCTACCTCCAAGAATTATGTGAACATTAAGAAGACAGCACGTTTTCCTCTATGTGTACACGACTACAGACACATAAACGTGTTAACTATGTTATAATTTTGCACCTTTCTCTACACTTTCATTAATTCATACAAAATATTTTATTACAAATGTAGTCTTAATTTTTTAACAAAGGAACTTTATTGGCTGTTGTGCACTTCTTCAACAAACAATAATAAAAATTTAGACATGCAGATTATTTGGATAGGAAAATTTCCATTACTAGCTTTAAGCCAAAAACTATACTTAGGCAACATTTCTTTGTTTTTGCTAAGGGTGTGGATAAAGTTCCAGGTTCCCCAAGGGAAATCGTGAGGAATTCACTTTTTCTTCTGAAGAAAATAGAAGAGTCCAGACCTATGTCTTAGAAAACACAAAAGCTGAATAAGAAGCTCAGACCTTGTCCCCTGAAATGGCATCAGAGCATGGAATTGTTCCAAATTTCCAAAGTCAACAAAGTTAATAATGCTTTACAAGCAGCAACAGCTCTGGTTGTTCTGGAAAAATACCTGCAAGTACACACATAGAAAAACAAAAACAAAAGCAAAAAAAAAAAAAAAAAGAAGAATAAAAGTAAACAAAGAACTTGTTTAGGAATTAGACACAGTTTAGAAGCAAAATGAGGTGTTGTAATGGATAGTACAATAAACTCAATGTGTCAATTGGCCTTTTCACCAATGTGTATAATTCTTCAGTTCTGTTTTTGTTCCCAAACGCTTCAAATGTCCTTTTGTATAAGATAGACAACATTACAATATTTTACTAGTTGTCTTACACTTAAGGGCAGCCCTATTAAGCAGAACATGCATGTGATGTACTGATAAGAAAAGAATACTTTTAGCTGAAAGATAATAAGGAATACTATAAACAACTGTAAAATTAAATAAAACAAATCCCCTATGAAATAAAAAGTCTCTGCATAATAAAAAAACTCTACCCTTATTGCTAATTATCTGGTTAGTGCTGTCAGCAGAGAGGCCAAGGAAACAAAGAACAGAACTACCCTCTCGATCCACGTGCTACCTCCAGGGCACGACAGAAACATGTTGGCAGAAAAGTGAGGAAACTTGCCCTAGTGCTCCTGGGCTATGCCTAGGGATGTCTTTTTTTCATGTGCAATAAATATACTAAAAATGGCATAAGAGGAAAAAATGATGAAACATCTTGACAGTCTCTTTTAAAGTTTGTCAAAGATTTAATAAACTACTAGAAGTGCAGCAAGCCTGTCAAGGTGTAGGTGGCTGTGTGCCTGAAAATCCTTATATGCTGTCCATTACCACTGCTAATCCAGCCTGAGGCTGGATTAATTTGTATGATGTTAAAAAGCCCTTCCAGCTATCCAAAGGTGTCAAAGTAGGCTAGCACAGACAGAATGCTTGGGAATACAGACACAGCCATTGCACTGTGGGAATACGGCCAGGTGTCCACTGTCTTAACCCTGTACCAGTTTGTCTACAATATCAAGTCTAAATCCCATCCTCCTGTGCAGACACAGAACAAGTCAAGTTATAAAGAGATATACTGATGCTGGAGAAAGAAACTTCCCCAGATTTTGAGCAGAGAAAACAATACCCTAAGGCTGAGAGTTTACACAGCTATTATTCTTGATAACAGAGATAGGAGAGCTTTCCACTTATAATAATAAGTATTAATAAACAAAAAAGAACATCTTGAAGTCCAAAATGAGGCAAGTTTAAGAGTTATTATTATATTTATGTCTATTGCTCCTTTTTCTCCTTACAAGTCACAACAGGAAAAACATATATCAGAGTAACTTCTCATATTTAAATGCTTGCATGAGCATCACAGTGGTACAATAAATAAGAAAGTTAATGTGGTTTAGTT
Organism: Callipepla californica brunnescens; assembly: GCA_023055505.1. NCBI lineage: Eukaryota > Metazoa > Chordata > Aves > Galliformes > Odontophoridae > Callipepla > Callipepla californica. The sequence continues at coordinate 58,543,237 of JALIRH010000002.1, read as the reverse complement.
TTTTAAATTATCTTTACAAGCCTAAGGAAGGAGAACACACAGTTAAAGTACAGAAGAGGATGCCAACTGTGGCACTTCATCAAAAATTTAACCTCGCTGTTTGTTCAAAAAATACTTTTATGAAAACAAGACTTTCTGTTAATAAATAAATAAATAATATGGTAACACGTGTTTTCTAACTAGCTTCTAATATTGTTCATAGGAAAAAATTTCAAAACACCAGAAAAAAAAGATATAAAGATAAGATTTTTATGCTACCTATTCTTCAGACTTCAGTGCCAAAATCACCTAACATTACAAATAGAAATATTTTTAAATAGGACATTCTAGGATTCTCACACAATTTTTTTTCGTTACAGCACTTGGAACAGTGATAATCATACTATTAATATTAATGGCATTAGCAACTTAGAGTTTGTGTTCTAGGAAATAAAATAGAGTTGCTAAACTGCTTTTCTTACTATCAGTATCTGGAAGGCCTGTTGACAGTAGAGCAGTCCTTTCTAATCTGAACAATTTTATAATGGACACTTTATGATAAACACTCTATATTTCCTCAGTTAATTTCTTCACTAGAGAATGACTTAGAAGTAGCTGAAGGGGAACAAGTATCAACCCTGCTAAATGTTATGGCAATTTAGAAAGATGGCTCTGTCTTTCTTAACTATATATTCTGAAGTCATGCATTTTGTTACCTATGTTACTACGTTTCATCTATGAAAATACGAAAATTTACTTGCAGATGACTGACCACCTAAACATGTCGTGGTGTCTTTAATTTGGCCAGTAGCTGAGCAACCACCTAGCTGTTTGCTCAATCATCCCCAGCAGGGTGTCAGAAGAAATGAGAAGGGCAGAAATAAAACAAACTCCTTCATCAAGATGAAAGCAGTTTAGAAAATGCTCACAAAACACTGATGCAAAGGCAAGCACATAAAATATCACACCAAAAAGACAAGGCCCAGACAATCTGTATGTAATGGGTACACTGAAAGACTATTCCTCCCCATTTTTATTGCTGAGTACATAATCATGTGGTATGAAATATACCCTTAATGAGTTCAGGTCAGCTGTCCTGGCTGTGTTCATACCCAGCACACCCATTCTTGCACACCTCAAGCCTACTTGCTTGTAGAAACAGAAAAGGCCCTGATGCTGTTGAGCAAAAACTGTTTTCAAAGAACGAAAAGATCAATGTATTAGTCACTTTTTTAGTCACACCTTTAAAAACAGCAACATATGGACTGCTATGAAGAAAACTAACTTCTTCCCCCCCCCAGAATCAGTACACAGAACAAGCAGATTTCAGGCACTGAAAGATTTTCCATTACAGACACCAAGCATCCACACACTGCCTAACCCAGAAGGAGAAGAGAGAAATGCTCCTGGACTGCAGTTCATAGCATGACATGCCTGCATGAGGTTTTAAAAATTATTAATGAAATGGTTATTTCTTGATTCTTATTTGGACAACAAAATCTGCCAAGTACAAGAAAAATCCATCTGAATGGATACACACGCAAAAAGATGTAAGAGGTGCTAAAGAAGGAAGCTTAATAAAGAACAGAGAATGAACAAGGTTTCCAAGAGTTTTAATGAAGGAATAAACTATGCCAAATAACCATACGTCTGTCTCAGTATCTATTTGATCCCTTAGTTTTGTTCACTACCTGTCCCTAAAGTGTCCGATATTCTGGAAAACTGCAGATATTTTGCAACAGCATATGTATCATATAAATTGATTCTGAGTAACTTGACTTGCCAAGATTTTTTCACTATTTGTGTGCATTACAACTCATTTGCAGAATAAATATCACTGAAGATGACAGGGCCTGAATATTACTGGAGGGTATAATCAGTGTGGCCCAAAACAAACAATTAAAACCAAAATTGATAGAGGGTGTATTATGCTAGGTTTATAAAACTGGAAATAAACATAACCAAGATAAAAACAAAATTGCTTATGAACATAATTGATTATTTAGTTTTTTGGACTAATGTTTGATGCTTGAGATACATAGTCACTATCCTAGTGGAAGACACGACCAGTATGCAGCGGTTTCTTGCAGAGCTATGCTTCTTGATCCCTTGTCCAGTGCACTGGAGTTTATTTTATCTAGTCTACCAATATGAGGTAGGACAGTCACTCAAAACAGAGCATTAATAAATAAAGGAAGAATTAAGCTGCTTATGTTAAAAAGTAATATAGAACATAAATGATGAAGGTGGAATAAATAACAGAAATAGAGTGCATTTTGTCTGGATAATAGCAAACATCAGTACCATTACCAAAATGACATTGGGGTCACAACAATATGAATTAATTTATATGACATCATCCAGTTTTACGTTTCTGTCCCCCTAACATAAGCGCTGTATAATATAAATGTTCTCTTGTAATCATCAATGCCTGTGTTAGGGGGACGGAACTGTAGAATTTGGATGTTGCAAATAGATTTTCTTGTACTTCTGATTATTAATATGATTTCCAAGAATCTTACAAAAGAAGTATAAACAAATCAGAAAATTCTCAATCCTTATTTTTATCATAGAACAGCAAAAAACCACCACTGATTCTGGGTTACATGTGTTGAAGGATTAACAAACCAGCCTCTGACAAACTAATTCACTGATATCCCAAAAATCAAAACCTGTTTTAATATCTAAATAATTTTACGTCATCTTATCATGTAGAGTAGAAAAAAAAGTGAAAATTACTCTTGAAGTGGTACAGAACTAACATTTCTGTCCATTTCCGCTTCTGGTAATGTAGTATGTTCAGTTTTCTACTCATACTACACTAAGAGAGTTTAGATCATGGTAGAGACTATCAAGGGAGGATGCAGCTTGTTTTAGAAACTGTTCTGAAGTAGCTCAGCCTTCTGCAGAGATAACTGAGATGCCAGATTGTAACTGATACAGAGATCACAGCAAGTTTATTAACCTTTTTGCTGTTCTCTCATCTCCAGTTAGAGAAGAAAGACTGTACATACAGATTACCAGTCCTTCTTAAAAGTATATTTTTTCTTCACAGTTTTAGTCACATATGGTTTTGACTTTCTGTTTTTGCTAAAGATGGGATGAAGGCTGTCTGATAACTTTTACCAGATGAGGAGTAATTACACTCAGCTATGTTCTGATCTCACCATGTCACCTTCATAAAGTAGAAGAGACAGAACCGTAACAACAGGATTTAGTCATACTTGGAGCATGGAACCTTCATGAATCTGGGTCAATATAAGGTAATACTACCTACCCAAGTATACCACAATACTATGGTGCTGACTACAGCATTTGTGCACTTATGGTTCTTCTGTAAGCCTTAAAACCTGGGCTCATTCTCCATTTGTTGCAAGCTTTTCTGATCTGAAACAACAGTCTTCAATAGCTAGACACTTCTGCTTAAAAAACTTGTAAATGCAGTAGCCAAATACTACTTCTGTTGACATTTATGGATAAATGAGCATACAGGCAAACAAAAATATGGTCTCTGCTCAAGTTAGCTTTTCTATGTATGGATACCCTTGATTAAAACTGTTACTTATTGTTATGTAATTGAAGAAATAGGCAAACAGTACGGTATTCTGTTTGCTTTTGACTGCCTAAGCCAATGACTGACTTCAAAACTGCACTCCACATTACAGCAGTCTACATAATCTTTACTCACATACATAGTTCTACTGCAGAAAACAGAAGGGAAAAGGGAAACTATATAAAAGAGGACAATCTCAACTATCAATGCATAAAAGAATTGCCAATACTGAAACAACCAGGGAAAACTGGAGAAGCTGAATACAAAAGCAATGTGCCATTGCCAGAGGTGTCAGAATTTGACACCATTTGACTCAAGCTTGGCAATTAAGTGTAGTGGTAACTCTCCACTAAACTTTCTGCCTTTGTATATTTCTAAGTGCAATCCTATTTTGTTATATTATAGAAGCTGCGTGTGCATTAGAATGTCTCTTTAGCTACTTTTACAGTTATGACTAGTGTGTCATGTATTTTTCTCAGTGTTCCCCCTCTGATGAACCGTTTCCCACTAAACCAGAGTATAAACAGGATGTGACATTACTGCAATGCAACCATGTCTAAATGGGAAGGACAACATACTTCAGCAATCTCTTTTTACAGTATTGAAGTTACATATGAAATAGTCATTGCTTACTACTTTCATATGAAAATAGTGAATGAGGACATGGTATTTAATAAAATCCTTTACAGCTGATAATCAAGTGAGGAATCATAGTCATGGCCTTTGCAAAATAATTTAAAATAAAGCTGTATGTATCATAAAGCGTATAAGCATATTTCTGTCTTGTTTAATTGGTAAATATTATATACATACAAGATTTTTCTGATTTTACATAATTCTGTATACTGTTTAAGATCCTGCAGTCCTGAGTTTGGGAGCAATGAGAAAAACTTTCCTCCATTTAGACCAGGACATTATTAAACATTACCTTCAGAAGGTAGCAACACATACTCACATATTGGATAATTAGCAGTTTGGAGTTTGGCATGAGGTTGGTTCTTTCAGGTCCATTTACTGAGATTCATCTCTCCATTCTTTTTTACATCTCCCTTTAATTTCTTACATAGTTAAGTATTATTTCTATTGCTTCTTGGATTTAAGTTGTTACTATTTGTCATAACATCTGAATCTCCATGAGAATCTCACAAATATCAAAAATATGTATCCAGGGTAAAAAATTTGGAAGAAGTTAACTTTGTGCCACCACCCTTGAATATTAACATGTATATGTAGTTTTGGGAAAGGAGTTTGAGCAAGTCCTTCTGCCTTTCACTGCTTGCAGTTTCAAGGAGAATTAATTTTTTTCTGTATCATATTAACTACAGCTGCACTCATGATATCTGAATATACTTATGCTATTAATAACAGTCTGCATTTGCAAAGATAAGCTAAGTCTTCCTCTCTTTAGGCTCTGAAACACTTACCTGATCCTGCTACATTTTTCCCTGGTACAAGCTCTTACATAGACAACTTGTACTTTTCACATTCCTGTTTCTAGTCTTACGAAGTAGATGAGGAGAGGGAATACATGAGAGAAATAATCAGTTTTAGCTATCATCTTCATTAGCTTTTCTTGAAAATCCATAATCATCTTTCTTTTCTTTTTCTTTTTTCATTTTCTTCTTTTCTTTTTATCATTGCCAACTTGACTTCTGATTTCCTTTGTGAAGTCCTTTGTGATCTTCAGCAGATATTTCTGCCTACCACCCTATTTAGTGCAATTTTTTCTTTTTCAGATGTAAAATGTCACCCACATGCTTTATTTCTTTACATAGAAGGTTTTCAAAGATTTTTAGCTGTTATATAAACACACGTATATACTTAAACATACCCACTTTCGGGTATTTTCAGGTACATTATATTCTATCTATACAAAGAGCCCACTTTCAGCATAAATCAAACATAATTACATTCTCCACACTTTCCTACAGAAAAATTCCTGCTCCTACATTCTATCAATTCAAGTAGAGTCTGTTAAGGGAAACACAACACCTTTTGAAGACCTGAAGAACTGATGTTCCAGAGGCAAGAATTCCATTCCCTAGTTGTTCCCAGGCAGAGTGAAAAAGCAGACAGAGGTGGTGCATGCAGTATATGATAAAAAAAGGAGTAGCTTAGCATCACAGCACAGGATTTCTCATCCTGAGTTTTTTAATGACTTGGGTAACACAAAGAGTACTTCTGAAAGTGAAGACGGGCTTAGAGTTAGTACTCATTCTGTGACTGACAGAGACTGGTAACAAGGATTGCAGAATCTGGAACAGGCACTGCATTCTTGTGCATTGGACTAAATTAATTAGTCATTGCTTTAGCTCTGTGATGCTGTTTTTAACTATGACAACCAATTTACACGGTGCCTCTGTTCAAAAGGCAGAACTGACTCATAGATTCATAGTACTATATTTTTATATCAGGTAGGAGTACCTGAGACAAAAGTGTGATAAGTTCAACAATTCCCAGCACAAATATTTATTATAAGTACTAATAAGAAATGCTATGGTATTATCATGCACTCATTGACTTCTATTCTAGCTGCTGTTGAAAATTCATCTATTGTAAAAGAGAAAAATAATTCTGTTAGAAAATAAGACAGAGAGGAAACAGTAAAACTGAGCATTGTCATCTAAGTCCTTTATGCAAGGCACACATTTGAGGGGTTATAAGTGATACTGAATAAGCAACTCTGACTCCAGTAACCACACAGGATTCATGTAAGAGAAGCCTGAATCCTTCTATGATTTGACAGATGTGTTGGAGACTTTGCAAAAGCAGGAGAAATCTGCCTAAGCAGGTGGTCCCCTTTGGTCACAACTTAAGTGATAAGTATATTGTCCAGTTGTGCCACATCAATTATTTAGAAAGCTATAGCAATGAAAACTGTGTACATTCAAGGAATGCCACCAATTACTGTCTTAGAAAACTATATTGCAAAGCAAGAGTTTGTACAAATGAGCCTCTGTTTGTTTGCTTCCCTGATAATCCCATTGACCCTGGGGGGTCTCCAAATTAAAAAATATCTCCATAAATAAACTTGCTGTATATTCACTGGAGTTTCTAACATAACATCCCCTATACTTTTACTTAAAGGTGGTTTGCATCAAACAGAGCATCTATGTGAGAAATATTTTTTTAAAAGTTTGCTGGTATTGTTTTCTCTTTGACAGAATTGTTGAATTGTTGAGACTACCACCAATGAGTACACATAGCAGCATATACAAATATCTGCCTGATTTTTATGATTCTACTAAAATCTGCCAATGATTCATGAGTTTTGTTTTTCGTGTTCTTATTTTCAGTGAGAAACATAATTATATTTATATGATTAATAACAGAAATGTTATTTTAATGACACCAGTGCAGGGGCCATGGATTTGATGTTGTGACTATGTATTCTTCAGGATTCCTAACTGAATGTGTTTACAAAAGTGACTTCTTGAGTTTTCTCATTAACATACACAATTCCCCTTCTGCAGAATGCTTCTATTTCTTCTCCTGACAACACAAAAACAGCATATAATGTCTGCTGCCAAACAATGAAATAGTGATCTAAAAGGCTAAGGACTCTTTGATCAGGGTATTGAAGGCTGTTCACAGAAATACTGTTGTGCTTCCAAAGTTTTGTGTTAAAACTTAATATGCTTAAGATAATCAATCTCAGCTGCACTAGACCTTTAGTAATTTTGTTTCTATCATCAAACAAGCCTTATGGGATTGAATATAGTGGTAGTTCATAATGAAGCACTTCATATAGAAGCAGCTGTCTCCTCACCTGTTTCCCAGTCCATCCGGAGGCCTGGAGAAATTCTTCAATTTAGCAAGAAAACTTAAGTCATTATTAGAAATGACAGGGAAACCTGATGAAATTGTACTTTCAATTGGAAAACAAAATTGCAATCAGACCAACATGATTTCCTCATGGTCTGACCATGCTAATGCCAAGTAGAGACATGGGCAAATGTATTTAAAAGTCATAATGGAGTATTACCATGCAATCTCTTTTTACTGGCCCTTATTAATATAAAACTTCAATTTGCATGTAAATGTGGTCAACTTTCATATCATCAAAATACATGAGGCCTGGGAAAGTAATGAATTGAAGTTTGATGCAGCAATTACTGACGTTTATAAAGAATTTTAAAGAGGTCATTCTAGCCTTGGCTGAGAAAATGAGGAAATCAACAGGGAATATTGTCAATATAGCAACAGTGGGAGTTGGAGTCAGTCCCAGGTGTTAGAAGGCCAGATGATGATTAATAGAGAGGGAGTATGAAGCCTTTCACCCAGAAGAACTGGGCTGGACCTGGGGCTCAATAACAGAGCTCTCATGAAAAGGTTCTTGCTGGGTTCCCACTTTAGCTGCCTCGAAATGTGTTCCAGAGGGAATTAAGTAGCAAGTGTTTATGAGAGAGAGCAGTGCTGAAGGTTTAATTGGTCTCCACATCCTTTCAGCTCCCTTCAGTAGTTGATATGCAGTTTAACCTTTTTTTCCCCACCTCAGATACTCCAGTGCCATTGGGATTTTAATAAGGCACTAGCTTGATAGCTTGGAAAGACTTCTTTGCTAAATTGTGTTAAATTATCTTATTATATAATAATGACAATTTATAATTCTCTTGATTTAAAAACAGCCCAAACAAATAAAAGCCTAGAAAATATTATCTTCCTGAAACATTTTTCAAATCTTAAAAATAGAAGAGGTATTTTGGAATTTTTTTTCCTTTCTTTTCTTTTTCACTGAAAAATTTCATGTGGAGAACAAAATTAAATCAGTAAAAAAGACAATGCAGAAATAAGAGCTATGCAATCTTTTTAAAATCACTTCATGCTTTTATAATGAAAAAAAGGACTGAAAAGAGTGGACACTGTCCAATGTGAAGAATTCAAAGCAGTGAGGAACTGATTGTTGATAGACAGTGTACTTAGTGATTAAAGTCTTGATTCTGCAACACTGTGCACTTCGATGTAGTTGCTTATATAAATCAGAAATATAAGAAACATTTGCAAGAGGCTCACTTCCCAAAACAATACTTCTACATGCATGACCAGTAAATTGGTCAGTAACTAAATAGAGAAGTTAGTAAAGGTAAGTATCAATGTGTGTGGTGGCAACAAGCTGATTTCAGCATTCTATGGCTTAATCTTCCCATCTGTGAATAGAAATCCATACTTTTTTTTCTCGTCTTAAGATTGGGGATGAAGTTTAATTAATGAATGTTTTGTATGTGGTTTAAGATCTTCAAATGGAAAGTAATAAAAATGTTTCTAATTTCTTTGTGGGATTTTTTCTTTTTTTTCATGTACTCATTAAAAATAAGCCATATAGATGGTAAATTGTTTCTTCTATGCAAATGATATCAAGGTCACTGGTAAGGATCAAATAAGAGTAAATAAGGGAATAAAAATCAATTCATCTACAGAACAAGATTAATTTGAGTTTTCTTAAGTCCTTCTGCTCCCATTTTCTCCTTTTGTTTCCAAACCTAATTTTCAGTTACATTATTTCAAATAAGTCTATGGATTAGTTAAACATTTTATGTTACATTAATTAAAATAAGTACTTACATTCAAGATGTCTTGGATGATATAATACGTTATTTTGATAAATTGAGAATAAGCTTCAAGGAAGTTTAAGAGACAGTAAGCAAACAATCTGCACAACACTTTGAAATGCTATTATGAGAATTATTTGTTATTGCCATTTCCATTTTCCATAGTAGTGAATTTTTCGTTCTGTATACAATTGAAAATGTTCACTGACAACTGAAATCCTCACAGAAGAGAATCTCTTTCCCTATCACTTTGCAAGGCTTAAAGACAGACATTTCACCCAAGGGATGGCATAGTAAATCAATGTTTATATTTCTATAACCCTTGAGACTCCTTGGTCTAAACATCTGTAACTCTCACTAATCTGGATGGTGAGTGATAAAAAGGATCAGTTGGGCAGTACTGAAGGAAGGCCGAGAAACATTGAAGAGGCAACGGTTCAATTCTCATTTCCAATCAGTTTCATATTTACAGGATCCAGTATATATTTGGGAGAAGGTATGATTTTTCAGGAGACCTGAAAACAGGAGTGAATACTGAAGAAAATATAATAGCAAGAAGAGTATACAGACAGTATTACACCTATCCTGAGGCTTAGCACAAACTTTAGGAACAAGGATTTATTTTCCTATTTCATGAATTAAGGGTTTCTTTATGCTCATAAAAGAATGAGCAATCAATATTAATCTAGATAGATCAGCACTGTGTGCTTTTTTCTTCAGTTTTCAATAAAAAATCTGTCTGCACAAAGCAAGAAAAGTTTGTTTATTTTAAGGACAACAGTAAGGATTTATAATCCTATGTTTTAATTCTTGAAAAACAAGTAGACAATGCAATAAAGACTATGTGCATCAAAATTTGATTCACCAAATCATATTAGACAGATAATAAACAAGACTTATGGACAAAATAAGTTTTGAGAAGATAGGGAAAAAATTGCTTTTAATCTGACAAAAAATCTCTTTAATATAATACAAATTAGGAAAAAATACAATTCTTATTGTACTTTTAAATATATTTTTGAGCATCAACTTACAGAAGTACGGAGAGTATTATCAGATATTAGAATGCTATATTTAAAGAATATTCTTTCCAAACAAATACATTAGGAAAACATTACTTTCACAGATAACAGAAGTAAACATATTTATAAGAGAGAATTTAGGAAATGTCACCTAGGGATCGAACTCTGAGGAAAGAACAACTTTTTTGAACAAGCACAGATGTCAGAGGAAAAACTGCATTAAATCCACAAGAATAAATTCTAAAGGACTTCTTAGCACTAACTGTTTCAGTGTACAAAGCTGCTCTTAATAGTACTCAGTGAGTGCTAGGCACCATAAGAGATACCAGAGCATCTCCTTAGCAAGAAAATGCTCAGTGTCACAGTTCCTGTTTCCCAACACAATCCTTGTCATCACTTTTGGTAGAGTACATATATATCTCCAGTTGTAAATGGGTCACAAAGCACCAGAAACACAAGAGCCTCGAAGCCATAACAACCCAGGAGAAAACCCAATGGGAAAAAACTACATAGAGAAGAAGCCGACAGAGATTTCTGGTCATTATTGATCCAATTGTTTATTCATTCATGTATGCAGTAAATAGTCAGAAATTGAACAAAATCCAGCTAACAGGGACTAGAATCATATGTATGATTTCCCATTAACCAGAACTTTATAAATGATCTCAACATAATCTGACTAAGTGTGATTTGGTTACGACTAACCTTCCTGGCTTGTTAGGGATCTTAGGAAGAGCTGAGGACTTCCCATTCTTTCTCCATTCATCTTTAGATCACAAGAGGGGTTAGACGTCTGGGCTTGTTTAGCTTGGAGAAGGCTCCAGTGAAACCTTGTGTCCTTCCATTATTTATAGGGAGCTTAGAAACAGAAGGGAGACTGACTTTTTATATGGTCTGATAGTGATAGGACAAAGGGAATCAATTTTAAACTAAGAGAGAACTGGATTAGATGCTAGGAGTAATTTTTTTTTATTCAGAGGCTAGTGAGGCACTGGAACAGACGTGGGTGTCCCATCCCTAGAAGTGCTCAAGACCAGGCTGGATGGGACCCAGAGCAGCCCGATCTTGTGGGTGGCAGCCCTGCTCATGGCAGGGAGCTGGAACTAGATGATCTTTGAAATTCCTTCCAACATTTGAAATTCTATGATTCTATGATTACATAGTGCTTGAAAACCACTATGCCACAGGAGCTTTGAAACTCTCCCTGAGAGTCAGACCCCCAAATAGCTGGGATTCAGAAAACACAGATCAAAAACAGTATCAAATCAAATGAAATGAAACAAAACAAAATCTTAAGTAGGGAGCTGTCTCTTTATTTAAAATGTCAACACTTACGCAGAGGTAGATGATTTCTTGAAATCCAGCAGTACAAAAGCTCAAAAATAGTCCAAACTTCTGGAGTTGATGTATATAATTAAATCTCCAAAGTCTTAGAGATTATTCAAGAGATGAAGTGGGAAACCAAAAACAATTATTTTTCAGACCTACCAATAGATGATATGTTTGTCTCAAGCCATATGCACCTTATCTTAATCAGTCATCCTAAGTGCCATCACCAGAAAAAAAAAAAAAAAAAAAAAAAAGCTGAAGGGCATTAGAAGGAGGAATTTTGTTATACACACACACAAAAAAGCAAAATTAGTATTGAGGAAGGATGTCTAGACAAGGCTATCCTCAGGCAAATTTCTAAACCTAAAGTATATTTTACCCTTTCCCTTTAAAGTTGTAGTAATTATTTCATTGCAAATTCCCTCGATACTCTCTCTCATCTTCACAGCATTCCCTTACAAAAGCAGGTAAACACACAAACACATGAATTTCCTTCAGATTACACAGTACACAGATACTTCAGTTCTCAGTCCTCTAAACTTACCCCAAACCGACCTCACTACCCTGGTTTCCCTTGTGAAAACCTTCCTTTCCAATTCTTCTGCACAAATCTGAAGAGTTTTGTCATTACATATACTATCAAAGTTATATGATTTTATTACATTTAGGAAGGACAATCTAAACCAATCAGAACTTACCCAGCTCATCCTGGAAAACCTTCTTTCCTGGTGTTCCTCCCAATCCTTTATTCCACCAAGTTTTACTTTACTTGATCATCTACCTAACTTACTCACAAGTTATTTTGCTGTTCATGCATCTTTTACTCTGTCTCTGACCTCTCTACATGTGCATTTTTCGTTCCTCTGTATGACTTCTTTGTGCTACACTAATAAATGGTTGTTTCACATAGACTTAGGTCTTTCTTTTTTCTTTTCTTTTCTTCCCAATAAGGCTGTTTTCCCATCCTACCTTCTCTTATTTCTACAGCGCTCCTTCTTTCTGCCTCAGATGTCTAATTCTCTCCTCTTTTACCTGACCTTTCTCCCACATCTCCATGTTTAAGTCCATTCAAGTTTTTTAGCTCATTTGCTGAACCAGCTGATTTCAAGGCTTAATTTCAGGTCCCATTAAATATTTCTAGCTGGATTGACTGATTCCTAGCTGAATGGGAGAAGTTATACTGAGATCTGAGAGGGAAGATGATTGTATAAGTATACAGGTTCAGATGGTTATCAGTAACAGAAGACAAGCATTACAGTGGTGTAGTAACAGGTTTTATTATGCCATTTATATGTTTAAAGATCACATTTTTCTCTGATCTGAACATGTCTTGAGTGTAATTGAGTAGGTAGGTAGATCTTGGATCTCTGAAACCTAGGACCCAAATGCCAAACCTGTTGTTTGAAGCATTTGATTCATTGACACCATACAACAGTGCTTCGAAATTAAATATGTCACTCTTCATTCACCTTTAGTTCATTCATTGCTGTTTTGGGTTACAGCGCATTTAGATTTCTGGAGTTCTTCCATGACATGCAGAATATCTACAGGTACATCTAGAACTTCTTAAATGTTGAGCTGCACTACATACATTTTTCAGTGTCTTTATGAAGCATCCCTAAAAATCTAATGGGTTCTAGAGCAAAGACATTCTGTTCTTTAGATAAGCTTAAATAATAGGAAAAAATATTTTCAAATCAATTTCACAACTATCATAAACTGAACATTCTTTGGATACGGACAAATTCTGACATTGTATAATTTGTAAATTTGTCAGCTAGTGTATATGCAGGATGCATTTTTCTCCCTCTTATTTTCTCTAAGCCAATTTGTTGTATAGTTGAGAGCTTTTGGATTCCTATCCATGGATGAGAGACCCAGTTTAAGAGATGCTATATATCGATGTAATAGAAAAACAGTTACAGACAGGATATGTGATATATTGAAGCTGAATATATAGAATACCTAAACTACACAATTACAGCATAAATATATTCTAAAAGAATTGTTCCTTGTCCTGAAGACCTTACATTGTAAATGGAAAAAAAAAAACAAACTATGGTACTAAAAACAAACAGATTGAATGCAAAGTAACAGTGAGCTATAACTAACATCTTGAAAAGCAGTAGCAGCAGCACCTCCACTTTTTCATGGAGTTTTCATAGATAGCACAAGTGAGAAGAGAAGAGAGATGTGAAGGACAATGATCTCTTACAATTTTTCTTTTCTCCCTTGAGATCTAGATTAACCTATCTGGCCAAAGTATATATGTTACAGTTTTGTCTAATTCCAGTACTACTTGTGGGATCTACTCTGATTACTGAAATATTCAGAGGTGTACTCTCATTTTGCAGCCTTGTAAATCTGTTTCTCCAGTAGCAGATCATAGATTTGCTTTCAACTAGCTTGATAATTTCATTGCCATTACTATGTCATGGTTTATCAAGCTGTTAATTTGTGAACCACTGATAATGGCCACATGAACTTCTGTGAAAATTTATGTCTTTGCATTTTGTTTGGCCTTGAAATTGTCCATTGATAGTTTGGTCTCCTTCCTTGACCGACTCTGAAAGATTGTGTTAATTTCTATATTTTCTAGGTTCAGAAGAAAGAATGAAATATGACTATAATCTGTAACACTTAAATTCCAACTAAAACATTAATGATGTTTGAATTAATCACCCATGGTTAGTATGGGCAAGAAATTAATCACAAAGTATTTGTATTTTTTACTTTTTTTTTTCCTTCTGCATGTTATAACTCTTTACAAGACATTACCTATTCTGCATTTATTGCTTTTGGCCTAACACTGTATGTATGGTCCCTAGTGAGCATAAAGCTCCATTCTGCAATCCATCTCAATGAGATCCATGGGAATTCTTTAATAAGAAAAATTGTCCATTAGCTTCCTCCTACAGGAGGGAATACCTCTGGATGAAGGAGAAACACTGCTTTTCTTGAGAGAGACTGTCAGTCAAATCTCCAGTGAGTTTTGTAGCTCTCTTCCAGATTTTGCTAGTTCTGTTATATTCTTATAATTTTAAAAGGTCTTACACATACAAACATACTGCAGAAGGCTATTAAGTTTCTTTAAACAGCAAGTACTATCTACAAAAACCAAAAAATATGGATAATGAATGAGCATGTATTTTGTTAACTGAGTTATCAAACTGATGATGAAGATAACTCTGTAGCTCAAAAATGATCAAATGCTGTGGGAAGGAGAGAGAAAAGAAAGAACAGCAAGAAATAAATTTACAGCTGCTAAAGTATTAATTGACAGACCTGTTAAGTGCAGTCTGATTGATTTTTGAGTTTCTACAGGGATTGTGATTTGTACCCAAGATATCATACAAAAACATGCAAACCATCTGATTTTTCCTGCAGAATTTTTTTTAAGGTTAGACCTGAAATTAAACACTTAACACTGAACTAAATAACTGTTTATAAATACCAACTCTCCAAAGTCAAATGTTTCTTATCAAAAGCTATACTGGAGTCATTCAAAGGTCTTCCATTTAGTGGACTCAAACTCCAATGAAGATCTGAATACATATAGCTTGCTCATTGTGATGAAGTTTCTGAGTATCCAGTTTTCTGCTTGTGTGTGCTATGTTAGGTTTTGCTTGAAGGAACATGGATATGTAGGGACAGAATCCATTTCCAATACCCTACTTGCAACAGAAGATAAATCCATAGTCAGTGTGAGGGATGATGGAAAGTTCTCAGACATTTTTGCTACAAATTACAGTGGGATCAGTGAGAAGCTGGGAATACAATGACAGCTACTGAACTGGAATATTTTCTTTCAGTTATTCTGCTTACTCCAGTGTCAACAGTTTACGGGGCTGGTTCGGCCCGGTTCCATGATGACTGGTGAGGGGGAACTGCAGGCCCACACTCCAGGAAAGGATAAGGGGAAAGGGAAAAGGGAAAAGGGAGATGGGCCTAGAAACAAAACAGCGGCAACAATCTGAGGAGGAAAGCTAATTTACTAAATAAGATATCAGAAGGCAAAATAGCACAATATAATACAATATAATTGGAATTGAACCTAATAAATCACAGAAAATGAGCAAGAGAGAGTGTTCGATAAACCGAAGGCCTTATGTTAAACGCTGAAGGCAAGACGGCAGCGAGCACCCACTGCTGAGTCGATCTCAAAGGAAAGAGAGTGTCCTGTGACTGCAGACAGTTTTTATCTTTCCCTTTGAGCGGAAACACGTAAAAATGCAAAGCATTGAACAGTCCTCTGGGGAATGTAGTTCTCTTCTGAGACAGGTATACCCATAACTATCGATGATCCACAGAGCTGGAGCATTAACTCTTTAACTCTTAGTGCACTACATGATGTTATGATGTGGAATACCAATGCCAAAAATCATAAAACCATGATATCCTGAGAGGAGTAATTCCACAGAAGCTGGAATCATTTTACTCTAATTCTCTATTTTGGTCAACCTGAAATCAGCAAGAGTAGCTAGACTATAAGATACTATTGTTTTGAAGTCTCTATGAGGATGACAAATGCTAACCAACTATGTGTTCATTTAGAGCAGGTTATCTGATTTCTTGTGTAGTACTTCTGACTTTGGTGGTATATTTCACAGTCATGCAGCATCACTAGAATATTCTGTAACATAACAAAAACGGAAAACTTGATAACACTGATAAGTAAAACATGTATTAGTTGAGAACTGTATTGAACTCCATATAAAAATAAATAAGTAAAGGAATTCTGTACTGATTGCATTATTCCTTTTCATATTTAATTCAACAAAACCACTCTGTTTTGGAATTCACTTCTTACAGATATGTCAATGTCTTCAGAATTCAGAGCTACTTTGTAACATAAACCAGAGAGCATTGCTATAGAATTGAATTAGTGTGCTGCCAGGTAGCAATGCTTTTGTGGATAAAATAGTTTAATATTATTCTTTTGTGCCCACAAAAAAGGCATCAAAATTATAAAAGGAATTTCACTACAATATTAATGAATTCTGTTGAATTTCACATTTTCATTACAGATTTTCTAAGGGTAAAATCTACTTTTTAGTTCTACAAATATTTTTTGTTTGGCATATTTGTCACAGCCATATTAACTCCATCTCTGGATTAAGAACCTTTATTTCCTGATGTATGATTTTACTTTCTCATACAGCCTATACAGTTCAACCAATTCCCCCCTCCCACTTGTTTCTTTTTTTTTTTCTCTTGCTTTAATAAATCTTCATTCATTTGTATTATTTTCTTTTTATTCCCCCCTTCTGCTTTTCTCTACAATCATTTTTAGCTTCCCCTACAACTTCAACTTCACCATGCATTTCCTAATCTCATCCCCCATCCTCATCCTTTTGAATTAGGGAGGTTTTATTGGCCACAGCAATTCTCTAGAAACTACAGGCAAGAAAAAGAAAGTGTTTACACATAAGTGTTTAGTTTTGGATTAGTTTAACCCATCAAAGTTCTTCAGGGCTGATATCCATGCAGTTAAGAGGGAAAAACTTTGGCAGCTCTTAAACTTGGTAAGCTGGTGGGATATAGTTCCAAACCTTATTTCAGAGAAAGATATGAAAAAGAATTCAGAATATTTGAAAACTGGAACTATACACATTTAAAAAGATTTTTACACTGTGACTTTGCCACTGTAAAAAATGTTTTTACACTGAGAACCATACTCTTTACACTTGCTTCTACTGGTACGGTCTGTTTAAGTTGTGATTATTTTCTATGATGTAAAGAAAATGTTCAGAAAGGATCCAATTAAATCATCAATAAGAGAGTGTGAAATGGTTAAAAAGGAAAAAAGTTGCTATGTAAGCCTTCTTTATTCACTTTCTAGTTAACTAGACTTGATACGGCTGAAATTTAGTTACTATTTCTATATATGACTGTCACTTTGATTAGCACTACTTTCAAAGCTTTGCAATGTCATTCTGCCTGGAGACAAATATATATGAGTTTATAAACAGGTAATCCTGTTTTGTTATGATTTAGTTTTTGTTTGTAAGAAACTCACCTTGCAACACTGATGACATCAAGAGGAATTACTGCAGAATTCAAAGGCTCTGCATATGTGTTGACAGTTTCAGCAGTGCATATTGTTTAATTTTTAATCCAATAAGCTATGCAAGGCTAATGTTGTTTGCTTTTAAAGTCCTCGGTACTCATTTCATGTACTGAAAATTTCGAATGAAGCTTAGGTTTCAAAACAGGAGAATAAAGATAAGCATGAAATGTTAGCTACAAAATTTATGGTTAATCTAATCCAAATGGAAATGTTATAGAATAATTGCTGTTATTTTTAAATCTTCCATAGTAATAAACATGACTGGCTGACACCAAACCAAGCAGTGATCCAAATGGTCTTCTAACAGTGAAATATAAATTGTAACGATATTAAATTTATGAAAGTATAGAACTGAATTTTCTGTTTGATATTAGAAAATATAAATCACAGAATCACAGAATCACAGAACTGTAGGGGTAGGAAGGGACATCTAGAAATCATCTAGTCCAACCCCCATGCCTCAAACTATAATTGTTATGAATTGGTTTTAAAATTTGATGTGAACACCTATTCCAAATTATACTAGATATATTTGGAAACACATGAATGGCTTTTCAGTTCAAAGGCAAGTTGTGGGACTATCAAGAGATTCAAAGAAACAATGAAAATTTCCAGGTTCAGGATGGTTCAGGATGTGTGGGAATGACTACTTGCAAGTAAGACAGATTTTATGATTTCTGACATGCAAATTAGGTGAGATCAAATGTTGTACACGTTGGAAGAGGGAGAACTTTGACTAGTGTGAAGAGTTCTGCTTGTATTGTATTTTACACAGTCTAGTCAACTTGTAACAATTTCAGTAGTTTAATAGGTTATAAATACTATGCAATGCAACAACACCCAACTGGAGTCTAATGTCACCATTTTCAATAATGTTTTATTTTGTCTTCCAGTAGAAGCAGAATGTAGAGAACACAATGTCCATGTTTCTTTGTTTCATTTGTATGTGTAAATTTATGTCATCACTTTAACTGAAAACGTTGAAACTTCTCTGTGGTCTATTTTGACTTGCAGTGTCATTGAATACTGAAGGTGTTCTGAAAGGACACCAGTGCCCCAAATAGGCAATGATACTGTGGAGACAGCTTTTAAAGCTTGTTCCTAGCTGATATTCCTGACTGGAATTTAGCTCAGAACAGGCTTGAGTTTTTGGGGTATTAGCTTTGGATACAAAGACTTCAGCGTTTATGGTTATGTTCATAATTCTTGGATTTTCCTAGCTATATTCCAACTTCAGTAATTCTTGAATCTCTTTGTCAACAGCAAAAGAATTTAACAACTTTGCTATTGTTTTGAGTAGTGATAATAAAAAAATTTTCCTATATTTTGAATCTGATGTTACCAGTGTGAAATCAGATCAGCCTGACAGATTAATTGTAAAGTCTTAACTTTAATCTCACATTAAAGATTGGTGTTGTAAAACACATGGTAAGATTTGCTCAAAAATTCAGTCAAAGGAGAGATAAAATGAAATAATGGGGCACAGCATTTCTGTTCTTGAGATTCAAGCTTTCTTAAAAGCAACCAGAAGTATGAAAACAATGGTTATTTTACCCTTCAGTTGCATTCTGTATGTGTTATGAGAACTACCCAGTTCAACTATAATATACACTGTATTATATAAGAGGTGGCTGCTCCTAAAACTTACACAAACCTAGAGTGTGTTACTCTATAATTATAGTTTATTTTTTATTTACTATTGGAAAAGCTAAACCTAATATGCTTTGTTAATCCTGGAAAGCTGTTCCTGTCAGAATTTTGAGGAGAAAAGACAAAAAAAACCCAAACCTTAGGAAGTACATGAACAGCTTAGACCTTGTGACAGTACCATGCTCCCATAAAGCAATTGTTTTTATCTTGCAGGGAATAAAGTATTATTGGAAAATTTACTGGATCCCAGAACTTGAATTATGTGATGAGAACTGACAGCCATATTATTAGTGGGGAGAATATATGTGTAATTTCTCAGTGTGGTAAACTCCTTGTAAACTCCTAAGTTTCATCTAAGAGACTACAGCACTCAGAAGCACTGATGTGTTTGCATTAGCTACTCTCCCCCTAGCCCCATTTGCTAGAGTAAAGGGTTTGAAACATATCTAAACAAATCAGGCTGTTTGAATTTTTTATTTAGTGCTTTCATGATTTGTTGAGTCCAGCTCAACAATGTGGAAAACTGGGAGGTCATTGAGTGTAAAACTATCCAAAGTATTATCTTAGAATAAAACTTACAGAAAGAAGTTACAGGGAAGGAGAGAGGGAGGGAGTGAAGGAAGGAGTGAAGGAGTGAAGGAAGGAGTGAAGGAAGGAGTGAAGGAAGGAGTGAAGGAAGGAAGGAAGGAAGGAAGGAAGGAAGGAAGGAAGGAAGGAAGGAAGGAAGGAAGGAAGGAAGGAAGGAAGGAAGGAAGGAAGGAAGGAAGGAAGGAAGGAAGGAAGGAAGGAAGGAAGGAAGGAAGGAAGGAAGGGAGGGAGGGAGGGAGGGAGGGAGGGAGGGAGGAGGACCCACACAGTCATTTGCTCACCCTTCCCCCATCCCCTCCAAGTAAAATGGGTGAGATAATGAGAAGAAAAAAATAATAAAATAAAATAAAATAAAATAAGATAAAATAAAATAAAATAAAATAAAATAAAATAAAATAAAATAAAATAAAATAAAATAGAAAGCCACTATACCCCTACAGAATGACATGGGTAGTTCTTACTGTACTCTCATGGTTCTGTGAGATGAGAACATTGAATGCCCTTTCTTTAAACTGATTACCTACTAAAAAGTAGAGAAGATCTGGGAGAAAGACTATGCTACAAGCACTCTAGTGTCATGTGGAACTACAGAAATTTTGTGACCTCTATAATTGTAACTGCTATAGCTACATTTGAACTGCTGTTCTGTCAGCAGTAGTCATCTTTTCATGATGAATATTCATTAATAGATTTGGTGGAGAAAAATGAAGAAAAGGAAAAAGGTTTTCAGAAGTCAAAATTATAAACAATTTAAGATATTGGAATCTTTTGCATTTTTGTGAATGATTCCCAGAAGGATGAGGTATTCTTAATCCTTATTTATACATAAGTATAGACATACAAGAAAGATGATAGAAAAGTCAAGTTTCTGATCCTCAATATTTCCTATTCACTTTGTGAAGAGCTACATCATTATTAAAGATTTTTGCCTGCCTCCTCTTTTGATGAATCAATGAGCATGCTCATTTAATTTCTTTATACTCTCGCACTTAGGGGTAAGCTATTTCAGATCAGAATATTTTTACTGACTTCAACATTGGTGCATCTGAAGTTATTTTAGAGGTGTCAAAAAACAGCAGGCCTAGCAATTTCTGTTCTTCCAAATTTTTCCCACACTTGTCTTAGAAATACTGCATACATGCTGAATCCTTGTCTCATCCTCTGGCTAACAGAAAAGCATTTGCTGTAGAGTCTTTCTATTCACACTCTTCTCTCCTGTTGCTGACAGAAACTTGTGATGAGTTCAGTGCAATAGCTTAGAGTTCCCACATCTGGATGCCTAGAGCTGGTCAAGTCAGATGGTGTCAAAATTTTTGAGAAGCTGAACACATGATCCATGTATGATTGTACTGCCCTCCTTTTATCAGAGATGTTACAGATGGTTGTGATTAGGTCATATGTGCCTTTCTTCTCTCTGAATCCTCCCTTTAACTTCATGTGATCTTTCATCATATAGACAAGAACTTTGTTCTCAGGCAGAATCTGGAAGATGTTATGATTGTAATAACACTTTGCTGTGCTGTCTTTTCTTTGCTGAGGGCAAAAAGTTTACCTTTGTCCGGTTATTTTTCTGTCTTTCCTGACATCAGTGCAAATTTCCCACATTAAATTAGCTCTGATTATCAATTGCTTTTATCAGTTCTTTGAATACACTGGCTACTGCTGTTATTTTAAGAGCCCATACGCAGTTACTCTTATCCAGCTAACAGTTTTTTGCTCTTTTTGTCATCATCCTATTTGGTGAATAGCTCTGAGGAAGTCTGTGGGCTTATGGATTTGGCAAGATATTTAATACCAGCAGTTTCAAACTCAGAGCACAGCCAATGCCTATAGCTTGTCTCAACTTTGCAATTTATCAGGTTTACCATATTTAGACAATAAGAAACCATGCCCTAAAATTGTCTTAACATGTAGATGTTTTCTGTGAAAGCAAACAATGAAAGAAAGTGTTGTCATGTGGTTGGACAGGTAAATGAAGTTACATCAAATGTGCAGTTTTTACATCATTAAACAACTATACTGGATTCCAAACCCATTCTATTTATTGGAGAGAATGATTGTGTCACTCCAACAGGTAGGAGAAAAAGATAAGTCTTCAAAGTGGCCAAATAAGAGAAAGCTGCATGCAAATATTCTTTTAAATATATATGTATAGGGATTTGATTGCTTTTCAGATTGACATTATTATGTCAATGTGGGACATCATTATGGGCTTTTAGTATGCTTGCATTATCTGTTTTTACTCATAATTTCTGGTTCCTGATTCAAGTAATCCAGGTAATTGGCTTGACAATAAATGCATGGTTTGATTCGTGGTATTTCACTCCTACTGACCAAGCATCAGGTTTTTTTAAGTTATGCCCTCCAAACAACTACCTTTGTTTGTGTAGTTTTTAAAGCTCTTCTTTGCAGAGTTGTCCTAGTCAAAAACGCTCAGTACATTCCTGTGTATCATATACAGGGGAATATAATACTCTGTTCTTAATACTACAAAATATGCTTGCCAGCATTAGTACCATTGGATTCAAACATTTAATTAAAGAATCATTAGGAAATTACCCAATAGACCAAACCATGTGACAATAGCATGATCAACTGCCAATTATTCAATGGGAAAGGCATGTACTATGACATGCTGAGGCAACTACTGTCACCGTCACCCCTCACAAACCAATCAGAAGTGTCCCTGACTGCCTGTGGAAACCAGAAGGATGCTATGGAGAGGATAAAAATCCAAGGAGTTCTGAGGAAGAACAGGTACCCCCTCCACTAAACTTTAGCCATACAGGTCAGTGAGACATTGCTGACCAACTTGCTGCCTCCCTGCGGACCAACAAGATGTTGCTGGATCCCTGGTGGTGACTACCCAAGCCTTGTAGACCATTTGTTAGGATTTCTCTGTTTACTGTCACTAGCTTCCCCATCTTCCCCTCGTTCTTCAGTAGCTTAGAATTTGTTATAAATCACCTCCAGTAATTGGATTGTGACATAGGAGCCTTAGCTTTTTAATTTCCAAATCAACATCTACTAGGAATTGTGTTGGTAGTGATGCAGAAAACAGAAAATATTCAGTAAATACTATATTATTCTATATTTGGAAGCAAGTAGTGCTTTGTATTTAATTGTGTATAAATGATGAACTAATTTCTAATCCATTAGTAAATGATAAACTATGCCTAGCAGGAATAAACATTTTAAGTCATCAAACCTAAACAAGATGAGTAGTGATAATGCTGCCTGAATCTTCCTGTGAATTTTTGTATAGTGGGTTGTGACAAAGTAAACTGTCACAATAGGCAAACTTCTACAGGTTGCTCCAATTAGCCACTAAGCCTTCCAGAAATTGGTTGGAGTGGGAGAAAATGGAGAAAAGAGATGGATAGAAAATATGTAAAATACATATTGGGAAACCACTTTAAATAACTGTGTAACTTTTTTTTTCATGGATTCTTCTAATATAAATCAAGATGTTGGTGTAATTCAGGCTATGTAACTAGCCTGGGAAAAACAGAAATATTACAGTTCAATCTATAAGGAAAATAAAATTATCAAACTAAGAGAATAAATTTTAATCTATGTCAAAACACAGCTTAGAATTGTTATGGATCAGCAAAGACCTAGTAAACGATTTACTTTTTCATTTGTGGCAAGTTGTGGTAAATATATTTACGTCGTGTTTTTAATTTTTTCCAAATCTACCTAAGTTTCAGAACATAACAAATGTTCCTTCTATGCAACAAGTTCTTGAAAAACTGTTTTCTGGCCACATAGAACATTCTGTACTGCGTAAGACATGAACAACGCCTCAATATTTCTCCTAAAGCTGTGGAAAATAAATTATTCTGGATTTGCTTCTACAGTTGTTCAGAACACATCCCAAGAGAAACCATAAGGAAATGTTTTGTGATTTAAAGTGAACAATGAGTCTTTCCTCAACGTACATACTTCCATAAGAAGAAATAAAGTATAAACCAATTTGTATTATTTCCATGAAATATTTCTTCGATATTCTAGTAGTATAATTGTTTAGAACCGTTTAAAAGAAAACTTTCTAAGTATTTCACATTTAACAAGTATGTTTTACTGTTTCCCCTAAGTGAAATGTGAAGCTGAAATATTTCATTTAATAAAAACAACTATTGTTCATGTCAAGTAAAAGAAAACATAAACATGCTTGAAGGTTCCAGTGAATTTTTCAAAGTAATATTATGTCGAGCACTAAAAATTGTAAATAAGTCTGTAAATAGATAGAAAAGATTTGTTAGAACACATTATGTTATTCTTTTTAGAACAACTACTAACAGTAGAAGGGCTATTCGTCTTTCACAAAATGCACAGAACTCTTCTTAACTGATCAGTTTTCAATATTTTAAGCATTTAGAAATACAACTAGTTTTCCAGATTAGTTTATGAATTTTTCTGCTATGTTCAGTCCATTAAATCTTTGTACATTTAAGGAGAATCATCCATTTTCATTAAATCATTACTTCCAGAGTTTTTCCAAAGTATTCAAACTTCCATTACTAATATAGAAACAATTATTATATTTTCATCACAATTTTTATAAGTCTCTGAGTACATTAACTTTCTCTACACTGCACAGAAAAAAGAAAACAAATTGGACTGTCATTCAATTTATAGTTTCATTACTTCTGCAAAATTCTTCTGCAATTTCTGTTCTTAAATCCAGAGCAAATCATTTTATTTATTTTATTCATCCCATTGTGAATTGTATAAGATTCTTAAACTGGGAAATATCCTTTACTATGTGTCTGTTTTTTCGAGGAGGACTTGAGTGTGAATCTTGTTCACCGGTTGGATTGCAAAGATCTATAGAACACAATTCCATCTAACTGAACAGAATCGAAGGTTATGAGTTGCACAGGTACTTGTTTAAATATTTTGAACTCTACAATAAGCAGAATCTTGTGGTGCTGCTCTGTTTCACTCCACCAGAACCCACATAAAAAAAAAATCCTTATTTCAGGAAGAAAAATTTCAAGTGATACATTTTTAATTTTTTTTCATTATTACTGCAGCAAGACAAATAGGACTGAATTGTCATTGTATAATTCTTTTAATTGGTAATATATTTTAAATGTTATCACTCTTGTGCTAGTCCCTGTATCAGTCATTCTGCTTTCTTTATTAACTCTTTGGCTCTTTTTTTCAGTTCTCCATATAGTGTGTAGTAAGATGCAAGCTCTAACATATTATAGGAGAGTTAATGGGAAAGACCAAACAGAGGCAGAACTAAAATTTCTATTGCAGATATATTGCAGCATCACGGTGTGCTAATAAAAGATTAAGATGTGTATATATATGTGTGTGTGTATATTTCTGAAATAGAGAAAGCACACAAAAACTCTCCAAGTTTAAAATAAAAGAAAAAATAATAAAGACTTTCTCATCACCCCAAAAAATACCAATAACTAAATAAATAAGGACCACTGTGGAAAGATATTCCTTACATCAGCCATTAAACTTTGCTTTACGTGGGCAACACAGTGTTAAAATCATCTCTTCACACTTCCTGCAAAAGTAAGAATTTGTTTCAGTTATTTAAGTTGAAATAGCTGTATTACTTTCTTGGAATAGAGATGGAAGATGTCAAAGGGCATTCCTAAAGCTCAAAAAAGCATTAATAGCACCTCCAATATTCTTGCACACAGATTTAAACTCTTCTTTTGAAATCTTTATGGCAGCCAGAAAACTTGGTCTTGGAACCATTCTTGCTCACACCCTGGAGGGTGAAGAGAAGATCATTACATATATTCCTAGCCTGCTGACTTAAGTGGAATGAAATTATCTAGTCTTTAAAGCAATAGAAGCACCATTTACAGTCAGGGCCCTGCGGCAGTATGACCCTTCTTTCTCTAAGCTGTAGTTATTGGCAGTGCCAGTATGACACCCACAGCTTAGACTCCACCTTCTCTCCTCATTACAAATGACCTTCTTTGTAGACCTGGACTCTCCATGTTTTTGACAGGGGTGCTACACAGTGTAAGAAGGAAAAAACACCACATTTACGGATGGAGTATTTAAAAATCATTGCTATGCGTCAGTCAGAGTCTAAAGAAGCCATTCCACATCCTGTATCCTACTCATTTACAATGTACCGAACAGCTTCCCACAAAGATTTTCTGTTTAAAATATTAGGAAATGTTAAGGAAAGATTAAAAATGAAGCACTGAGACTAACAAGTTATTTTCTTTCAACTTATAAAAAAATGTATTACTGTGAAAATCTTAACTTTAGCTGTTGTTCAGTCATTAGTCTCTCTGCTGTATTAATGCAGATGAAGATCTTCTTTCATCTTTTCAGTTAAAGTTCAAGTACATAAACAGGGCAGTAAGAGAACTCTGTCTTTTCTAAAGACTGGCTACAAGACTGTGCCTCCAGGGCTTTTAGTCTCATTCCTTTCACGCATAGTAAAATCAGATAATTTGCCAGTACCTAAAATCAAGGATTTTAGGGACTCACCCTTATCTGTTCAGAATTTATCCAGAATAGCCTGGTGGCATCTATTAAAACAGATTCAGGCTTTGAATTTTACAAACTGATGTAGTTTGTCATTTTTATAATTGCTGGTGGCTTCAAGGTGTTTCTTTTTGTTTGCCTAGCAAACACCCTGATCTGGGTGTCTACAGTGCCTATTTCAGTTGACTTCTGTGGGAAATGTAGACTTTCCTGATTTTCAGTTTTAATTTTGCACTGGATATTTTCAAATTTTAAAAAGCTGACAAAACTTTTGATTTTTTTCCCAATATCAATTATAAAACGGTGAAAATGAGCTTTCCAAAAAAGTAAATGACATTATACAATATGCTGAGGATATTACAGTTCAGGTCTTTACAGCCTAGGTCTTTAAGGAACAAATTCCTTGAGATATCTGAGTCTGCATCCCTGAGACTAAAGCCATAGAACTACATTCTGGTATTATTGATGAAGAATTGCATGGGAGACATATGAATTGAGCAAAGCTAGTTTCCAGGAGCTGAATATTTGCTTATGTGTATTTTATTAGTTTTCCAAGGGCATATGTTCTTAAGAGTGTGCAATAAAAAAAAAACCAACATATTTGTGAGTACCTTCACCATTCACAGCCTTCTCTAACTACTGATATTTGTTAATGGTCAGAGGGAGAAGACTGGGTTTAAGACCTGGATTTGCTGTTCTTTGCCATTTACATTAAGATACACATCAGAAAACAACAACCATTTCCATTGCTGTTCTGTAGTTGCACAAGAACAGTTATTTTAAGGCTTTGCATGAAAGCACCGTCTTTATGTTACGCTGCGCTTCAAGCTGTAAAAAGTGTTTGAGAGCAATCATGTTGACATGGTAGACTGACAGAATCTCAGGCTTTCAAAGCAAGATGCAGAAGTAAACAAGCCCTGTAAAAGGTATACATATTTGGATTCTTAAGAAACTTTTTTGCCATCATGTATGAGAATATAGCTGTGAAACTTTCTTTAACGCTGAAGTGAGACTACTGAGTGCCTTGCTGTATAGTTCTGAAGTTAAATCTTCAAGTAATGTGTTAGTAATATACCTCTATATCCATATCCTCCAATTGCATTAACCTGTTCTCTACAATTAAATGATTTCTCTTTAAAAGCCTAAAATCTCTAAAGTGATACATTATCTCAGAGTATGCATATAGGATGAAGAAATCTCAAATATTTAATATCAGAAAGAGGACCTAGTTACAGGGGGATCCTGAGCTGAGTATCTTATACACACACAAAAAAAAAAAGATTCTGAAATTTTCCCAGGTTTTTAACAGTGACATTCAGACTTGCAAGAGCAAATTAAAAAATCTAAACACCTCAATCTTGAAATGTGATAGCAATCGGTAGAAGATGAGCCTGAAGTAATAGGACCACTTAATGTAGAAAATGCTGCTGTTTTTCATTCTCTGGAATCTCCTGGAGTGCAGCTGATGGGGGTGGGGAAGATAGCCTTTACAGCAATAGTACACAAGGAAAGTGATGTGTTTGCTAAGCTGATCAATACCATGATTAACTTGACCAAGCAAAAGACTGATCAATCTTATTATTGATCAATCTAGCAAACATATTAGTGTGCCTGTGTAGTATGGCTACACTATGTCTATTAGTGTTTCATGAGTATATACACTCATTGAGTTATTCAAATGAACTTGCAACAGATGCATACTGTTTGTCCAGAACCAAAGCAGAGAAAAATTGATCACAGTCACTTGCACAGAAGGCAGAAAACTGACATAAGATTTATACTTTCAAAAAAGAAGAAGATTTAAATATAGAATGAAAAATAAATCTTCCCTTATCATGAATTTCTATACAGAGCCCCTGTGACAGATAGCTGTACTTCCTAATGCAATTCAGGTCTTGTTTTGGCTTTTTTGAAAAACGTAATGTCTTAGTTCAGTGAAGACATACCAAATAGTTCTGTACTGCCCTCTGAACTTTGAAACACGACAGATATTTTCTTTCTCCAATGGCAGTGTGGCCTTTAAAGCCATACTTTAAAAACTGATGCAAGCTACGGATAATAAGAAAAAAAGGAAAAAAAAAATATCTGGGATTTTAGAAGTGAGAGTGAGTTGCTGTTATCCAGCTGGATTCAAGTCTAATCAATCAACTCTTGTTCAAGGTCAGATGTATGAGAAGATTCGGTTTTTTTAAGTAGCTTGAGGATTTGTTTTTTTGCTGCTACTAGAAGATATAAATATTCCAGATGATGAGTTTCAGAGCTTAAAATTTCAGACATTGTAGAATTGTTTGAGTATAGGCATATATTTCCATAACTGAAAAAAATTATGGTTTTAGACATGACATCCACTTTGCTGACAGTCTTTTCCCACTATCTCACTCTGTCTTGTCTTTTGATTTCTCTGTCTCTTTCTACATAAATTCAGTCTATCATGGAACACCTCTGACGTCAGTGAAATTAAACAGTAATTTTTTGCTTCATTCTCATAGAAAAATTTAAGCAACTCAGAATGATGTTGCAGTTTGATAGTTCTGGGTTCTTTGCTTCTTTCCAACATTTATCATATATTACATCATATATTACGTCCATATTTTTGGAAAGATATATGGATAACTGAAGAGAGATTCTCATCACTGAGAGTTTGGATATGTCATTAGAAGTCACACTCCTCTGAATATCTGACATCAAGGAAGGATACCTAGTTTTGCAACTAAATTGGTTATTACAATTAGCAGGGACATTTAGATCCCACTCACATGGTGTCAGAAAATCTATAATAACTTAACTAATTCTAATTAAAAAAAAAAAAAAAGCATTTATGCAAATTCAGAGAAAAATCTCGTAGCAGTATGTAGACCATGAAGTAAAAGTATCCATAATCACACAGGAACTTGTCTTTAAAGTTCTTACAGCTGAAAATGAAGGATGGTGGTGACAAGAAGACACACCCATGCTCAGCAGCAGACACAGCAGACCAGCGTATCACCAGCCAGTCACTCTTATTGGAAAAATGCACAAAGAATGCTCTGAAAGTAATGCCTCCTATTTTATTATGTTAGCTCACAACATCAGGGGTTGAAGCTGGTGGTAATGCAGTAGAGGCTGAACCTTCTCAACAACATTCCATTACATTGTGTTGCTATGTGACAGATGGCAGCAGAGGGGCAGTCTGACAAATTGGTGTCTGACATGGAAGTGCGGATGAAGCAAAGGTGTGGCACTGAATCCCTCTACTTGTAAAAAAATAATGTATCCGTTGACATTCATTGACACTTTCTAAGTGTTTTTGGAGACCAAGCAGTGGATGCAAGCGCAGTGAGTCAGTGGGTGGTGCATTTCAGCAGCGGTGAGTGACAACGATCACCTCCTCTAGTGCAGTTAAAAAGCGCAGCATGCAAGCTCATCGTTGATGAAAATGCACAGCTAATGGTGGTGATTATGTTGAAAAGTGTTTTGTAGCCGAGAATACTCTATTGAGTAGTGTCATTGTGCTCTTTGTATTTGTTTTAGTTTCCATGGAAACAAATAGGAAGCATTACTTTTGAAACCACTTACATCTATTAACACTAAGCTAAACTCAAGCGTGGTCCTTTCCTCTAGGTTCTTCTGTAGGAGACTAGTGGTATGACTACAATCACTGTGATGGAGTGATTCTCAATAGAGGGGAAAGGTACAAAGGTGTTCAGAGCTATGCCTTTTCTTACTCCTACGAGGTTGCACCATTGTACATGAAAACCAAGTTTATCGTCTTCAAAGGAGTTTCTTTCTTTTTTTTGCTATCACACTCCTGCATTTAAATTTACACATCAAAGAATCACAGAATCACAGCATGGCTGAGGTTGTAAGACAACTCTGGAAGTCATCTGGTCCAACTTTCCTGCTGAAGCAGGGCAACCTAGAGATGGTTACAAAGACAGCAATTCTTTTATCTCTTAATGTTTCTATTATAGATTTATGCTAACTCCTTTGCATGTTTGGAGTTCTTTTTTTTTTTTTTTTTTTTTTCTGGCAAAGAAATCTATTGGTCTATAGCCTAGAATTTCAATACTTTATATGAGGACTGTGGAGACTTATACTGTGAAAGCTTTCTTTTCAGTTCCACTGTCACTCACATGTGTTATTTACATTTACATGTGTTGTGAACAGCCCATCCACATTTCCATTATTTCTTTCCAGCTGGTACTTTATTTCAACTTCTTTAAAGTCAGAGTGTGGCAGACTTGCCATCCATCATTGTCTAAGCACTCTTAATTTGGCTACAGAGAGTGTGAAAGTGGGTTAGAATGCTGCACTAAGTCACAAATATAGGATCAGACAAGCCTTTGGTAAGGTCTTTGAAACCAGCTAGCTTCAGTGTGAAAAGCTTGAGTGAAAATTGCTGATGCTCAGTTTGCACCTTTTCAAGACCTCTGCATTTGACTTTGCATTCTGAATTAAAGTGAAACCAAAAATTCAGATGTAATGCTTTGAATACCTGAAAGAGTTTCCATGTTATTTGGCAACACTCTCTCACATCTCTCAAACTCAGATTAGGAAAAGTCACTGACAGATGCAGCAGCACAACTTTAGAAAATTCTATGATTCTTCAGACCCTGAAGGATAGAAATGAGAATACCTGGACACAAAGAGCTTCTTTACCCAAGAAGAATCACAGGAAGGATCACACCCATCCTGTACTCAAGTGGTGCTGGACTCTCAGCCATACAGCAACAGTGTCCTTTAGCAAGGAATACTTTAAAAGTCTGTCTGTTCCTCCTGGATTTAACTAATGCAAAATTGCAAAGATCTGCTGAGAGACGTACTGTGACTGCCAGGAAGTGAGTGATAGTGGATTTTTGACCAGGAAGTGCACAGGTTAAAGAAATTCAACTCAGATTTGAATGCTTGAAGTCTGCTTTAATTGAAAACTGCCCTATCCCTCTCACAGATGTTTACCGTTTGCTTATTCTTCTTCCTGCAAATGCACATGGTGCTGGAAAGACATGTACAGTTTCCCAGATGGATGAAAGAGTAATGTTAATTCAGAAAGCATTTATGTTTCTTTTTTTTTTTTTCCTCCTTTCTCATATAGCCTCTGCCTTTTTGACTTTATTTTTACTCAAATAATTAGGAACATTTTTTGTCATCTTCATGGTTCATTCAAAATATGACTGTGCTTTGTCCAAGGTATTACCAGGTAAATAATGACTTCTAATTTGGAGCACTCAGTGTCACTTTTCCTCGTGATGTAAGAGACATGATTTCTAGTTCTCAAAACTTTTCAGCAGGAATGTTTGCATGAATAGATAAAAACAGAGCCAGCTTCAATCTGCCCATCCTCAGCCTGCCCAGGCAAAAGTCAGCTCTAGTCCAGAACAGAAGCATGAGCACGAGGCAGCCTAATCCATATGCTTCATCTTTCAGCAGCATATATTACTTTTGACCCAGTGACACATGAAAGCATGTGTCATGCTAAATTAAGTGGGTGGATTCAGGTTGATTCACTAAAATATTAAAAGTTTTGTCCCAGGTTTGACCCAGATTTAACTGTTTAGTTATTTTTATAGGTCCCTTCCCTCCTTCAATGCTTTTTTTCTTTTTGTTTTATTGAGATTCATCTTGGAGTTGACAAGACTTGGAAAGAGATGACAGATTTGCAAGAACTGGTACTGAATTATATTGGTACGCACCTTCACTGACTGAGTCAGAAATTGTTGTAAAATGCTCACACCAATACAACCACCTTTTCATATTAATACTAAATTTCAGACTAACTGGATCTTATTTGTTCTAATCTTACTTTTTGTTTTTTTTTTTTAAGGACTGTGGATACTTTAATGGGAACACTATAGCATGAGTCAAGTCTCTCGCTCATCTTAGCATCAAAAAATCTACAAAAGATTGTGAAAAGTTTTCCAGAAAATTAGAAATGATACGTAGTTGTATTTTAAAACAAAATTTAAAAAATCGCAGAGGTTCTCACATTTTTCAGCTACTTTAGTCTTTGTCAGTATACCCTACACTACATGTTAAAAGCTGTGAGTGGACTTAATGACATACAAATAAATTCCAGTTATAGTATCACTGAAATTTCAATAGGCTGTTGCTTCTATTTCTTCCTCAGTTTTTTATGCAATATCCTCCTCACTTTTTATTGAACAACACTGATAACTATAAGCTAGGACTCAAAGGAAATATTTTTCTGTCTGAGACTGTAGTTTGTAACACTTCTATTTCCTGGACCAGTAAAATCCTTATTACTCACACTCTTCTTAATTACCAGGGTGTAACAAACTAAAGCTGTAGTCACCCTCATAGTAACAATAAAACTCCATAAAACCATAAACAATACCAAATATTTTTAATCATATTAATGGTTGTTTCTCACAGTTGTTACCCCAGTCTCCTGCCACAGAAAGCATTTTTATTTTTACTCTCTGCGCATGCTTTTTCTTTTAAGCAGAGTACTAGACTTTATAATCCTCCCTTGTTCATCAGCTTCATAGACAAAATTCAACATCATGCACTAGCTTAAGACTCAAGTGACTATCACTTTGCCCCATCTGAAGTGGTCCTAACACAGTTTATATTTCTCTTCCAGTATTGTTCCTATTATGGCCCAGACAGTTGCTTTTGTTCAAGCAGAGATACAACACACCAGCAAAAGAAATTCTCAGAAGGTATAAACTGTGTCATATTCTGTGTCAATCAAAAACAACAAACCTAAGAAATCACAAGTGGATATTCTCCTACTGTTACACAACATTTTTATCTTGTCTATCTAACTTTTGGTAACGTAATTTCTTGTTACAAGTTAATCTATGATTATATTTGATAGCTGGGAACAACTTTCTGAGATTAATCCATTTCAGGGTGAGGATTTAACTCATACACAAATGTGAATACAAATCACATTACACTGGTTAACTGCTACATTTGCTTAAGTAATCCCAGTATACAGAGGATCAAAAAGGCTGGCACAATGTTTACAAGAATTTACAACCGTCTTGTATTTGGTATGGTTTACATCAGTGTATAGAAACCAATCCAAACTGTTAGTATTTTATAACACCGTACTAATTCACTATTCTAAAAATGACTGGTTACTCATCCTACCATTATTCCAGGTAAAAATTGGCTTGTAGAAAATCTGTTTAATCTCATGGTTTGTCTCTAAGGGTTATTTATATACCTTGTTTGATCATTCAATAATATAAGAACTATTGCTTTTTGCTTTCTCTGATGCTGTGTTTTCAAGCATGTTGTGTTGTTCTTTAAATAGTAACTTTGATTACATGTCATTGAACAGTATGTTTTATGACTACACTCCCAACCAGACCATCCCATTTCCCCTCGGCCAATTTTTTGCTTCCATACTAAATAGCAGAAAAAGTCAAAATGAAAAAGACAAATACAAAATTCATTTTAATTGCCTTACATTCTTCTCCCTTCTTTTAACACTTTAAAAATCTTCCAAGTGCTATTCATTCATGTAGTAAACAGTAGACCCCAAGTAAACATTTACTGTCCAAGGAGATGAACTAAGAAATAAAATTTCTACATTTTTGCTCCTGAAAAAGACAAGAGATATTATATCACATTGCCAAGACTCTTTAGAAAACCCAGTTTTTGAAAACTGTTTCCAAAATTACAAGGGCTGCTCTGAAAGTAATGCCTCCAATTTTATTATACTCAACCGCAACATCTGAGGCAGATGTCAGAACAGCAGTAGAACGTTCCCACCAATATTCTGTTACACTTCGTTATCATATGACAGATGACAGCAAAGGGACAGTCTGACAAATTAGTGTCTTACATGGAAGTGTAGATGAAGCAAAGGTGTGGCATTGAATACCTCCACATGGAAAAAATTGTATCCATTGACATTCTGTGACACTTGCTGAGCTCAACTAGTGGATGTGTGCATAGTGAGTCAGTGGGTAGTCCATTTCATCAGTGGTAGCATCACCGTGACAGACAAGCCACATTTTGATAGCTGTGCAAACTTTTACAGGTGCAACATGTAGGCTCTTGTTCATTGCTGCCAAAAAATACATAGTTAATAGTGGTGATTATGTTCAAAAACGGTGTTTTGTAGTTGAGCATTTGCTCCATCAAATAGTATAATTGTTCTTTTTGTATCTGTTGTATTTTCTGTGAAAATAAATAGGAGGAATTACTTTTGGAGCCACCTACATATATCTAGATGTACACACACAATCATACACAGGCACCAGCTAACATGAAGGACAAGTTCAGGATGCATAATCTTAAGTTACTACTTCATCCACTATAAGACAAAGGAATGTTTTAATTTATCACAAAGGGCAATGGTCTAAAGTCATCATCTGGTTTTCAATGGCAGTAAAAATTGCACAAAGTTTGACAGGGCAGTATAGCAGTGGAGATCTATATTCAGAGTCATGCATATGCTAGTTTCACAATCACCATTTAGCTGAGGATTATTAATCACAATAAGGAGAACTAATGGGTGTGCAGAGAGGGATTGCTTGTGTATCAATGGGTGGAATTATGTGCTGAATTATGCCAGGTTGATAGTTCATACCATTGCATTAAACTGTTCATGAAAGTCAGTACATACAGCATAGAAAGAAGTTCCAAGCAGTGGCAATAGAAACATCAGGGATTTGCTTAAAATTCAGTGTGCATATTCGTAACAGCATATATCTTTAAAATTTCAATGCACATCTGTGGGTGAATGCATGTTTTTTAAGGCTCTGCTTCACATTGTCCTTAGGTTCTGCACAAATGGTATTAATGTTAATGAGATCTCTATAGTCCTAAAAAAGAGGTCATTCAGCATTGCACTTCATACAGTCATATCACTGGGCTTCAGGTTGTGCAGTGGTAAGCCCTAAGAGATTGCCACTATAGAAAAAGAATCGTCTAAAGTACAAAAGATCTGGAATTTGGTTAAAATCAAACTTCAGACAGTTCAGATGATTACTCAACATCCTTGTAAGTTAATTTTCTATGACTTTTTTTTTCCTTCTCCTTTTTGAGATGATTCAGTTTGCCAGACGCTGTGAAACAGCCATAATCCTGGACGTCTCTAATTTTTCCAAGTTCTAATGAGATCCTGAAAGTAGTTGGCTATGGAGCTCATTTCAACGTCTGTTAATAATGAAAAACAGCTCAAAAAATACAACTCTTCTTTTTTCAAAACAGAATTCAAGAAAATTGAGGAACCTCCCCAGATGTTTCCAAAATCAATGCCTGGAAATAAGTAAAATGGTAAGGGTCATTTCCTTGGTGTGGACAAAGTCAGACAATGATATGTACAAATATACTGAAAACAGTTGGAAATAAAATTGAGTGTTTAAAAATTAACTGGAAAAAAAAAAAAAGCTTTTTAATTGATAGCCTGAAATTCATACACATTAAGAACAGACCTGAACATAACTCAGTACAGTCATCCAATGGGAATGATCAAAACTATGGACAAGATGCCTCATGGGAGAAGGAGAGAAGAAATGGAAAAATTGCTTCCTTTGCAAGCACAGTTTAGAACCATGAAAGTAAATTTTAAGAAGAAAATATTCTCCAAATTCAAATTCTAAATTGAAATTAATTTGGGGGGAAGAAAATATGAATTTGATTTGCTCAGCAGTGCCTTACATCCTCCTTACATCCTCATTTTACATGCTACCAGGGTCAGCTATTTGCACAAGTTTTGCGTTGCAGAATTGTCTACCTGTTAGTTTAGCAGACATATCTATGAGGCTTATCTGAACACCATATTGCTGAGGTATCACATTTCATTTTGCTTGTGTTAAAAAAATGACCTTTCAGGCCTCACGCTGAGTAACTTTTTTTTTTTTAATTTCTTTTCTTTTGTAGAGTTATTTTTGTTTCTTCTTTCAAGCTTTTGTAAGCAGGTGGTATACTGCCTTTAACAGCTGCCTTTAGCAGTGCAATACATTTAGAGATTTATTATGATGGTTCGTCGCAATGATAAATTCTATAAAATTATTTTGCTGTTGAGCGTATACAGTGTTTTGCTTTCCTGCCCATGACTTCCCTGAGGTCCTTCTTTCCACTATCGCCTGTCCAGCAATCAGTATGCTGCAGTGGCGTGGAAAAAAGGAAAAGCTATGCTACCGCCTGAACAGCCAAAGCCCTCACATGAATAAGGCACTTAAGATGAAGACTGTATAATTAAGTGCAGGCGTGCACTCAGGCCTCCCATCGCACCGAGACAGTTATTAAGGGGAGCGAAAGCTGCGATCATTACCCAGTAAAGAGTACGATGATTGGCTGCTCGGTGTCAGGCCTCCGGTGGCCAGCTTTGTCACACATGCGGAAAGGAGAGTTCACTTTCTGTCAAAACTGGCTTTGCCAAATGTTATCATTTTAAATGCCGTGAAAGAGAGGGAGCTGGGCCTAGGGGTATACACAGCCCCATATGCTGGTGACAGTGATACAAGTGTAATTCTAGACTATTAGAGTGACACATAAGATCATTTCTGCCCCAGAACATGAGACAGCTGAGGGGATTATGCAGGACAGGCTGTCACGCAATAAAATTTTCAGAAATCTGTTAACCCCAGCTCAGACCCAGTGAATATTTTATTGCTTAACACTGAGAAAAAGTATATTTATTAGCTATAGAAAGATATAGCCGAGAGGCTGGGCAGATGAAAGGTTACTGGAAAACGAACTCACTCAATATCCTACTGCAAAGAGAAGCAGCTTGATTGTGGAACTGAAGAGAAGGAAAAATACCCTCGCTGATCCACATTTGCATCAGAGATGGAAATCAGAGTTAAAGCACTCAGCATTGCAATTAAAAAGAATTCTATATGCTCTCACTGTAAAGAATGGTCTCTACAGGACATGGAGAATATCATATGCAAACTGATGTTCAAAATTTCTTGAAGCCGATTAGGCTCGGGAATGCCTAGGCGAGATAGCATTCCCAAGGAAATGTGCATAAACTGGGGGCTTAAAGCATATTGCTTTCTGTTAGCCAAACCATATTATTCCAGAAGAAAAAAAACTGACTTTTTTTTTTTTTCACAGAGATCTAGTAATATTTCATTACAGAGAAATAACAGCATTTTCTGTCTTACAAAGAGTGCATGTTTGCCAAACCCTGATTAAAATTCATAGAAAGCAACACAAAGAATACACAAGGAGCCTGGCTATCAGGTTATTATCCAACCACTATATAATGTTTATATTATCCATCCTCTACCTGCACAAAGATATAAACTTGTATGTGCACAATTAAATCTACCGCATAAAGCTCTTTGTTTCATTCAGTGTATAAGTACCCTTCACCAAAACAGATGAGTGAGGTTTGCAGTCAACATTTAAATGTTCTTTCTTAGAATATGCATAGCAACAGCAATTGTTAGAAAACTTCTAAACTAAGAAGGTAAAATATGTAGGGAATAATTATAATGATGAAGTATTAGTATGTCAAGTGGTTCTTTTTTGAAGAAAAAAAGAGTAACGCTAGGCTTCCTTACAAGATTTCAGAAATCATTCAGGAAAAGATATTGCTACATGTATTATTAATATTCGTATTACAAACATTCCAAAGTTAGTCTACACAGTTTAATTTAGGTGTCTATGATTACAAGAGACAGCATTTGTCCAACAATGTCACAAAGGTCAGAAGAAAAAAAATAACATGATATGCTTTTTGAAAACTCTCAGCATCTGAATGCTGTGTCCAGGGTGTAAGAGGAGCCCATGGGGGTGCACTTGGAGAACAAAAGCAACCCTTCTGCTAATTGACTGAAAAATTAGCCAGGTCCCCCTGTGGGAAGCACACAAGACAGCAGCAGATGGAGATAGCTTGGACACCGCAGCAAAAAAAGCTCCTCAAAACCTGCTGTGAATCTGCCTGCAATTATGGGTCACAACACTTTTCTTGTTTAACAGAACACAAGCAAGACAAACAGAGTACGTAAAAGCTGGAAAGGTCGTAAACTGACTGTAAATCTATTATTTAAGGCAAGAAACAACCAAAGTTCCTAAAATGCTCTAAATTTTTTGTTATTTAACCAGGTAACTTAAATAGCTCCTTGTTCCTAGGGTCATGAAAAGCAGAATCTGTTTTGTCTCTTACTCTCTTCGACCTTGTTTTGTTTTCTTGTTGTTTTTTTTGTTTGTTTGTTTGTTTGTTTGTTTTTTGTTTTGTTTTTGTTTTTGTTTTGTTACAGTACAAAATTTATCATCACCAGAGTTATAGTAAATATGCTTCTGTTTCACAGGTAGAGGGATGGTTGAAAGATAGACTGCTAATCCAATGTTAGAAAAGTTTTTTTGTCAGCTTATTCGAAACAGATGTACAAATGTTTAATTTTTATACCCAAGCCCTTTATCATTCTCATTTTAATCCTACCTCTTTTGTGGCTTCTTTTATTTTTAAAATTATCTAATATAAGTTCTGTGATTAGTCTCTAGATTAAAATAAATAAATATAAGAATGAAGAGTTCTGCTTATTACTGTCATGTTTAAAAATGATTAAACTATTAATTGGTTTTAAAATACTGAAACTTTTATTTTAATTGAAATACTAAGAACAGTTTCTAAAGTCATTGAAATAGGTCACATTTACTTTTACAGTTTCATTTAAAATCATCTTATTTTCTTGAAGCATTTTAAAGATCAGGTTGTCTATCTGCTTCTTATTTCATAAAGACTATCATTATTATGCCCCCAAATGACAACATTATGGATGATAGAAGATAGTAAGGGATAAACCATCCATAAAATCTAAACAGGAAGACATTCATAGTCAATCATTATGAATAATCGATGCAAAATAAATGTAATAATGAACGTGATAATGAATAAGCCAATGTAAACATCTGGCTTAAAGTACATAAGCAAAATGCTTTATTTTGTTTCACATTATTTTCCTTTCTAGGAAACAGGAAGTACCCTTCAACTTATTTATGTGACATTTTTAATGCAAATTAATGTGCAATTTCATTACCAACCGCTATTTTTTTTTTATTTACATTTTATTCTGAGATAAACTTAGTTAACATCTTGTTCATATTTAAATTAATTTCTATAGTCCGTGAGTGAAACCACATGTCCGTGAAGAGCTTTGTTCCATTGTATAATTGGTTCACCCAGGTTTAGTTCCAACCTTTTTTATTCAGCCTTGAAGACCAAAAGCTGAAGATATGGTCCTGCACAACTGTTGCTCCACTTTACTCAGAAGTCATTTCTGTTGGTGACTTGTGTGGATAAACACAGAACTACATACACAAATATAGGGCTATACCTTCACTAGTCTTAGCAAAACAGCCTTTATCTGCAAGTAGTTTCCCTTCCTGGTTTTACACATGGGTTACTTCTCTAGAGTGTTGTAACATATATTACTTTATCTACATAATAACAGATATTTTCCATTTCACAGGCTTTTTTTAGCACCTCTTCAATACACACTGTGCTTTTTTACACCTTTTCCCTGATTTTTCATTTTGCTCATACTGAAATGACTGCTTGTTCAAACCATATCTCATATGCCTGTATTTTATTTTGTACTGTTAAGTGGCAAAAAAAAAAATAAAATTAACTGGTGGTGTGCAGATTCTGAAGAGAGGAAAACTACATGCTCTGTTACCTACATTCTCTAACTGTACCTAATTGCTGAATAGAACATTTTTGCATTAATTTTGAAAACATATTTTTGTATATGAAAATACAAGGTTGATAGAGCTATAAAATGATGTCCTGTATTAAGGTGAAAAATAAAAAGAAATTGTGAAATAATTAGAAGACTGATCTACTTTGAGAAATATCTCCAGTCCTCATTTTCTCTACTGTAAAGAGTTTTCAGTTTCTAGATATTCTGCCAACAAGTTAACCACCATTCCTTGTAAATATATGCAAAGCAGGAACTACTCTACTTAATTTGCATCATACAGTGTTTTTCTGTGAGGTGAGAGACACTGCAGCCTTCCTGTTTCTATGCCTTTGAGGGCACCAGGAGCTACAGTAAGTCCTGAAAGAAAACTTAGATTCCTGTCACTAGACTCTGCGTGTAAAAAAAGTTTTTCACTGTGAAGGTTGCTCAATGTATTCGTATTCCTACGCAGACCTAATCAAACTAGTTTTTAAACTCTGGAGATTAAAGCTCTAATATTAGAATTCCAAACTCACTTCGCAGGTCTGATTTAGACCTACAGTATGATCTATAAAATGAGGATGAAAAATACTGTTAGTTATGGTGGTCATAAGAATAAAAATACGCATTGTTTTGTGCTGTGTTGAATAGCTTCATCTGCTATGATGGATAGAAAGGAAAAAACCCTCCATACGATACTTGGTTCTTTCACACATGAAATATGTAACCTAATGCTCAACATTGGCAGCTTTCCGTTTGTTAGTTCTGATGTTCAGGGTGGCACTAAAGACTGTATTCATAAATAGTATTTAGGAATGAGACTGCATCCCCTCTGTTGATTGCTAGATCTCCAACAGCACTGGATTTAAAAGACAAATTGCAAAGCTAGAGTCAATGGAAATCTCACGGAGTACATAGTATTTCAGAATTAGTATTATGTTGTTTTCGTTGTTTTTGCTTTTCTTTAGAATGTTCATTCTGTAGACATAAAAACATAATATTAACCTATTCATGGTAGCTGAATAAAGGTTTTACTTATAGGAGTGATGTGTACAACAATGAATGCAGAAACTATTTCTTTGATTTACCATTTTTCTATAATTGTTTTACTTTCAACACAGTATCTAGTCTACAGTGGTGATAATCTAGTTTATGTTCCAAAGTTCAACTTCTCTTCTGAGACCTGCTCAAGATAGATGAGAAGCTGTTGAAATGAGTCTAGTGGAAGGCCAAGAAGATGCCTGGACCACCTCTACCACAAGGAAAGGTTGAGAGCTCTCTGCTTGTTCAGCCTGGAGAAGAGAATGGTCTGGGAAGACCTCATGTTTTCCAGTACTTGAGAGGATCTTATAAACAGAATGGAGACTGACTTCTTATATAGTCTGATAGAGATAGGTCAAGAGGGAAAAATTATGTTAGTTGTTAGGTGGAAGTTCTTTACTCATAGAGTGGTGAGTCACTGGCACAGCTGCCCAGAGAAGTTGTGAGTTCCCCATCCCTGGAGGTGCTGAAGGCCAGGTTGGATGGGGCCCTGGACAATCTGAGCTGGTGGATGGTAGAACTGCCCATGGCTGGGTGTTGGAACTAGATGAGCTTTAAGGTCCCTTCCAACCTAAGCCATTTTATGATTCTTTTGTGAATGAGATGTAACACTGCTGTATGCAGAACAAGCTATGAATATGGAATTACTCTTCGGCATGCTAACTACAGGCTTCTCTTCCAAAACAAGAACATTTCCCTTTGTTTTTCCATCTGTAAGGGGTGAGTACTGAGTGAAATTAGTGAAACAAGCTATAAGTGAGAAAATGTTTGAAAGAGAAGTAACGGCCAGTGTAGGGAAGACAAAGCAAAAAGAATTAATTATTGCAGTGCAATGCCTGCACTTCCATGAAGGGCAGTCATTGTTATGTTGTGCTGCATTATGCAGTCCCTTCTACTTGTGTTAAGAAAAAAAGTAGCAATGGATAGCCACATCATTACTACATCAAACCATGCCATGAAGTCATTTTGATTCTGACATTTTCTTGCTGTTCTGCACAATTACATCTGTCTCATGTTTTACCATCCAGCTTCTGTGGTCAAAACAGTTGCTTGCCCTGCTTTCAATGGAAACACTGTTTTATCATGTATGAATCTAACTTTTGTTCTCGTGTTATGTCACGCTGTCCAACCAGTGCCATAAAGCACATCTGCCAGGTAGAGTATGTTGTGCTTTACAATTGCTGATACAGGCTGTACTTCAATCTGTCACACAAAATCTAATGCACTTTGTTGTGGAAGATAACTGGACTGCTGCATTGCATCGTTCCTCCCACACTTTGTTGTGGAGTTCGTTTTTGCTGGGATTTGAAGATAATGGCATGCTCTGGCTATACCATTTGCCATCCACTACATGTACATGAATGAAATGTACATCATCATTGAAGAAAGATGAGGACATGAAATATTATGAATGAAATAGGTCAAGTTCTTTTATCCTCCACAACTAAGAAGAATGAGATATAAAGAAAAATTCTTTGAAAGAGATATTGGCCTAGACAATCTTTCATTTTTAATGTCCTGCTTTTCGAAGTTCAAGCAGACTTGTTTAAAGTCAATTATGAGGCAAATTCTGGATACTGGTATCATGAGATAGTAACAGTTTCCTTATGAATGCAAAATATTTTGCAAATACCAATTTCTGAGTTTCTGACTTCAAGTTCCAATCTTTTTTTCAGAACTTTCTAGTCTGCTAATAGCCTCTGATATACCATCTAACTCTTGCCTTACCAAGCACAGAGAAAAGTCTCTATAGAAGACTAATGACTGATATCAGTGAAGGCAGAAAGGATGAAATCATGCTGAAGACTGTTTATCATGCAGAGTGCTTTAGTCTTTGCTCAAGGGTTTTGTCTCCTATGTGCTCACCAATTGAATAGAAGTGTTTTTCCTTGATGAAAAATCCAAGCTTACCATCAAATAGCAAGGAGCTTATGAATTAACACCCTCAAGATTTTCAAGGACAAATCTTTGAGATGAAAGATTTGTCAGAGTTGGGAAACTCCTGTCCAGTTCTGAAGAGCTATAAAGTCCGTATGAATCAGGGGTGATGGTGCTGACTGGCAGCCTTCTGGGAACCATGTCAGTCTTCCCTCTTCTCTTACCACTCCCTTTTCCCAGCAACTCACTGGCTTCATGACCCTTTCACCAGGTTCTGAATGTGGCATCACAGCATTCTCTGTATTGGCAATCAATTTGCTATAACAGCAACACTCAGCATAGGCTGATTTGAAAGGGTAGTCTGATTAAACATCACATCAAAACCTAAATGTTAATTATTCACTTTCTGCTAACTGAGAGAATGTCTCTCAAGGCTTGTTGGAAAGGTAAATTAGATTCATAAGTGCTTCTACTTGACACCCTTTCTGAAAGCATTCTCAGACTTTTTGGACTACTATCTGTTAAAATAACTACCTTGGGAATAAATTAAAGATATTTTATAACTATTTTTAAAGAACATTACTTCAGGCTCCTTATCATTTAAGGAGTAAACAAGTAAACAAACAAACAAAACCCCTATCAGATAATAACTGGAATGTGAAGACAATTTGCAATTGTATTGATTTGCAAGGATTTAAGTACATCTCCAAGAAAACTGCTCTTTGTGGATTCTTACCATGGTTCCATAAGGGCAGTAACTAACTCTTTTTATGAGCAAGCCTTAGTTTCATCAGAAGCAGTAGAGTATTTAAATTCCCTTGTAATTTTGTGGTTCCTGCTCATACATACAGTATAATAGTAAAGTTTTGGACTATGGGTTTGAATTCTAGCAGTACTTAATGGACAGGTACCACACCAGAAATAGTTAAATCCTCCTGTTTCAGACACCAATTAGAATCATAGAATCATAGAATCGTCATAAAGGTTCTAAAAGACCATTAAGATAATCTAGTCCAACCATTTACCCATCCCCACCATGACCACTAAACTGTGGCCCTCAGTGACACATCTACATGTTTCTTGAACACCACCAGAGGCAGTGACTCCTCCAACCTGGGAGTTCACTTCTTAAAAAAAAAAAAAAACACAAGAAAACAGTCATATCACTAATCTTCACAAAGAAGCTCAGTAACATGCAGGCATCAGTCAATGGGTCCCCCCAAAAAATGTCAATACAGAGAATTCTGATGAGCTAATGATGAACATATAAAAAAAAAAAAAAAAAAAAAAAAAAAAAGAAGAAGAAGAAGGAGAAAAAAGAGAAGAATTAGAGAACAAAAACAACCAAGACAAAAGGAAAATACAATCCTCAAATTGTGAAAATGAAAAATTTAAAAACTCAGTGCAGTGACATCATATGTCATAACTCTTATCAAAGCTGAACAAAAAGCTTCAAAGATTTTGGATCAAAATAGCTGGTTATAGTAAATGCTGAGTTGCAGGTTTTAGTAGTGCATACTTTATCAAGAACTGCTACTGTAGCCAAGTGAGAAACCAGCTGTGTTTGTGTGTACATGCATGTTCTTATTAGCATTTTGGTCTCTACTTCCAACCAAAACTAGGCATTTAGAGATCTACCCATTTCTAATGTACAAAGTAATGATAATAC
This sequence comes from Callipepla californica brunnescens, assembly GCA_023055505.1. Classification (NCBI taxonomy): domain Eukaryota; kingdom Metazoa; phylum Chordata; class Aves; order Galliformes; family Odontophoridae; genus Callipepla; species Callipepla californica. Next base: position 58,498,834 of record JALIRH010000002.1, on the reverse strand, counting down.
GTAGCAAAGACTTGCATCTTTATCTTTCTCTTGTACTTACTGTAGCACACATGGCATGTACCATCATTCTCAAACTCCCATATTGTCAAAGTTCATGGGTAT